>LPNX010698774.1:719671-765852 GCA_001517045.1 Pseudotsuga menziesii
CTTCAGGAGACTTCGAGAGCCTGAGATGTAATGGCTATGAAAAACTACATTTAAATATGGGACCTTGCTCTTTATTTGGCCATTGAGTTATTCTTGCTCTTGTCGGCTTTTGTTTTTTGTAAAGAGTGTAGCAACGGGGTCCATGTATCACTTAATTTTTTCCCATCATCCCTGTTCATGCAATCCAGGTTCATTTTAATTTCTATCTTTTCCCTTACTTTTCTTTTAGTTAAATCTTCTTCTTTTGCAATGATCGTTGCTTTTTCCATGCAAATATGATGCCTAGTTAGATGTGCATGCTCGGCTAGAGCGGATTTTTTAACCTTGTCATGTTTTAGATCCGCGCAATGTTCTTTGAGCCTGACTTCAAAAGATCTGCCAGTCTCACCAATGTAGACATCCTCACAAGAACATGGTATAGAATATACACCTTTGTATAATCCGCGTTTTTCTTCCATACATTAAAGAAGCCACGGAGAAAATAGCCAAATGTATGGAAGAGAAACGCGGATTATACAAAGGTGTATATTCTATACCATGTTCTTGTGAGGATGTCTACATTGGTGAGACTAGAAGATCTTTTGAAGTCAGGCTCAAAGAACATTGCGCGGATCTAAAACATGACAGGGTTAAAAAATCCACTCTAGCCGAGCATGCACATCTAACTAGGCATCATATTTGCATGGAAAAAGCAACGATCATTGCAAAAGAAGAATATTTAACTAAAAGAAAAGTAAGGGAAAAGATAGAAATTAAAATGAACCCGGATTGCATGAACATGGATGATGGGAAAAAATTAAGTGATACATGGACCCCGTTGCTACACTCTTTACGAAAAACGAAAGCCGACAAGAGCAAGAATAACTCAATGGCCAAATAAAGAGCAAGGTCCCATATTTAAATGTAGTTTTTCATAGCCATTACATCTCAAGCTCTCAAAGTCTCTTGAAGATGATCCCAGAGGAGAGATCGAAATGTTGAGCACAGCCTTAAACACTAACGCAGTTCCAGATTAGAAAATATATATATAACTTTATTAAAATTTATTATCACAATTCTACTTTAAAATGTTATTAAAAACAAGTATAGATCCATCATAAACCTGGATCTGTGAAGCACATAAAGGGATTGATTCCGTGCTCATCCTAGAGTTGACATGTGTATTTTATAAAAACTAATAAAATATTATTAAAAATAACTTGCCGGTTTAAATTAAATTTAAATAATTTAGAATTGCATATATATATAAAACAACATAAATTAGATAAACTAAAACCACTAAAACTAGATTACACATTTTCACTCTATAAAGGGTTTGCACCTTGAGAGATTTGATCTCTCTGGGTGCTTGGTAGATCCCATTTTAAATGGATCCATGCTGGTCTTAATTTTTTTACACATTAAAGCCAACATCATTTGCATTTTCATTTTTTTTAAATAAACAAGTAACACCATATTAAGCTTTACAACATCTGCCTTATATTTAATTAAAAGCACTATTAAAAATAAAATGAAATAAAATAAATTTGATTAATTTTTTTTCATACTGAGGTAAAAGAAAGGCGTAGAGGTTCTTCCTAAAATCAACCAAAGCTATATCCAACCACGACTTTGTCAAAGGAATCTCTACCCTTAACCATAACCATTCAATATATTTTGTTTGCATATTTTAGAAATTCAAATAAAACCATTAGAGACAACTTCATAAAGAAAAGGCGCTGAAGATAACGGTGTTGGCACCTTTACGACCCCATATTGTACACATGGAATTCCTTCACATTTCCCGAGTGCCCAAATTTGTATCTGCTCATAAACTGTTTTAATTTTCCTCTGTCTAGCAAGAATGGCCATCACAATTTACTTTATCTTCGTCCTTGTTTCCCTAATGGCTTTATCCCCACGCTGTATTGTTTATTCTTATTCTTTTGATATACACACAAGCAAATCCGCATACACACCAACAGTTCGATCGGCATATACACAGCAAAACAACATATATGCAAGCAGTAAACTACACCCTGTAGTGATAGTTCCTGGAACAGGAGGAAACCAGGTAGAAGCAAGGCTTGCTGAAGACTACCAACCCAGTGGGTTGTTTTGCAGAAGATGGAGTTGGGAAAGGGATTGGTTCAGAATATGGTTTGATGTTTCTGTCATTCTTCCTCCATTGACACAATGCTTTGCTGACAGAATAAGCTTGGTCTATGATCCCCACACAGATGAATACTACAATGCCCCTGGGGTGGAGACCAGAGTGCCTTATTTTGGTTCGACCGAAGGAATGAAGTATCTTGATCCTTCCTTCAAGTATGTTCTCCTTTCTTCTCTGTCTCTTGATATATACACAAAGGCACACGCTATATAATACATTCATAGTTACACAGATAGAGACATATCTATACTGTTTTTGTTTATTTGAAAAATGAAATACACCCACAAGGCATTGGCCATTTTATGCATATTTGCAAATCTGAACATATGGAATCCCAATTGCCTTGTAGACACAATCGTCATTGGGGGTTTCTATGTGTGTGCGCACACGCCCATGGTGGTTTTGTTGCTTGATTTTTATTTTGAGTTGGTAAGACCAAGGACTTAAATGTTAAGTTCCTGTGGTTCCCTTAGAGGTTTATATTCAACTACGCTTGTAATAAGGTGCATATCCTTGATTCATGTTTTTTGGGCAGACAAATGTGAAAAGCTCATTTGTTGACATCTGTGTGCCATAGCTGGTAAGCCCTAAGACTTAAATGTTAGGCTCCTGGGGTGATGTGAGAGGTTCACATCAGCAATGGGTGTAACATGGTGCATACCCAAATTCATGTTGCAAACAAATGGTAAAAGCTGATTTGTTCACCTCTGTGTGCCCTGAATGGAGGTAAACATACCCATGCAAATATCCATTCACTGTATATGCTTTGGAATCATATATACAACAAATCAGCTTTTACCTTTTGTTTGCAACATGAATTTGGTTGAATGGAGGTAAACCTACCCATGCAGATATCCGTTCACTGTATATGCTTTGGAATCATATGTACAACAAACATGACAATGCCCACTTTATGAACACTCTCCATATCAAGACCTATGCCTACTAAATTTCCATGTTTATTATAAGTGGGGTGTGGATGCATACACGATGTAACATCTAATCCACAAATCATTGCAGATAACATCTATAGTCTGTAACTAAATATGCATACCAACATCCATTACAAACACATTGTATATGAAAAAACATGGTCGAGCCTGAAGCTACAATTGTTTTAACCATGCAATTTGCAATTGTTTTAACCATGGAATTTAAGCCATGGAGAGTGAGACCTGAGCATACACTTTTCTTTGGTGATATTTTGAATCTGGAATTACTGAATTTTTTCTTTTATTTTCTATTCATGAATGTTGTTCTCCATCTTCTTCTGTGATACACAATACATTTTTATATCAGAGCAATGGAGAGAGTTTGTTCCATCAAAGTCACCTGGGTATTGCCCTGCCTATTACAACCTGATCACTTTTGGGATTTTTGTATGTAACAGAGCCTGTTGAGATTCAGCCTATTCTTTTGCAGTAGAAAGCCTGCAGAGATTCAGCCTATTATTTTGCAGTACAAAGCCTGCAGAGATTCAGCCTATTATTTTCAATCGAGAGCCTTCTGACTGACATGATTGATTCTTATATGGTGACATTCTTTAGAACTTTCCACCCAATATGAAATCTCTGAGAAAGTCTCACATAATTCACTCATAATTTGCCTCGCCTTGATTATATGTAGATTAACTTATTTCCTTTCATTACAGATCCACCAAAGGTTGCCTACTACCTATTCGCTTTGGCCCTTCTGATCTTCTATTCTAGTTTAGGAGAAGCATTATGCATTAAGCGCAACACTATGGTATTTTTACACTTGATGTATGTTCCATATGCCTGTTTTGGCCTTCTATTTTCGTTCTTTCCTTCTGTGTTGTTCAGTTGGGCATTTTAATCCACACAATGAACCCTTATTGTTGAATGTTGTTCGAATATCGCAAAGTGCGTTTGGTGGTGTGATTTTGAAACGGGATTTGGTCTTTTACCAATTCAAACCCCTTCAATTTCACCCCAAAAGTAGAAAGACCTAACAGGCTTGTTTCATTCCTGCTAGCAATCGACTACGTAGGGGATTAATCTCTGCAATCTGCAACTCTGAAGTGTCTCTAATTACTAGAACCGCATCATAATCACAAACTATGTGATATACGATATACTAACAAGGGCAGTATTGGGTGTAAAAAATGACCATTAGAGAGGATACGAGCTTTAGCTCAAGGAGTGACTGTAGGAGACTTGTGCAAACTGTATATATAGGTGTACTAGACTCTTGAGCATAGGGTAGGGTTAGTGCTTTTAAAGCAGAGCTCGTGCTGCATATGCTCTGTACTCCTTTCAGTACTTGTTAATGAAATCTTTGTTCTTCGCCTACTGACTATTGTCACTACTTTTGTGTGTGAGACTTTAGTTGTACTTTCCTGCTATAATTTTACTGGTTGAAGGTTGTTGTTTCATATCTATTTCTGCGTTAGAATGTGCATTGATTACTGTTTTTACTTTTAGAAGCATTTTCATTGCTTAGATTAGCTAGTTTCTTGTTCTGACTGCATCTTCCTCTCCAGAACCAAACAGGCAGTGCTGTCTTCAACCATGCTAGACTCTGCTATATCTCCTTCTATAGGTTTTCATGTAGCAGTAGCTAACATTTGCCATGCATTAAGAGAGTTCACTGTTGTGGATGACTAGTGATAGTAGACTGTAGATACTGCAACTTTACATTTTCAAGCCTGCACTTCCAGGCTTAATGCAATCTCCTTGGTGTTTTCCCTGACAACTTTCAAGATATTTTCTGATTATATTTGATATATCTTCGCTACTTTTCCACTTTTGGATGAAGATGCATAAGGCGTTTCCTTCACTGTAAGTTGTATATTTGAAATTTCCCAGTCCCATCCACTGCCTCCTGGTCATCTATTAATGTTAATAAATTCTCTCTCTCTCTCTCTGCATTAGCCAGAGGAGAGACACAATTAATAGATTCATTTCAGTCTCATTCTTTAGGCATCATTATCTGCTATATCAATAACACTGAAACAGAAGAAACTTACTAGAAGGATCTCTCTGATCATTATCAATGGTCATAGCATATAGTGATAAATGGTCACAGTGAACAATCCATTGGTAATAAAAATAGCTATCATATTCAGATAAGCAGGCTCCTTAACAATCTAGTTGAAATATTTCTTATTGGAGATTGTTAATTTAATTGTTGCTCATTACCACTCTGTTTATATTGTAGGTCTATAACACCATATATGTCATCCTTGGTGAAATCGCTTGAGGATGTTGGATATGTTGATGGGAAATCACTTTTTGGTGCACCCTATGATTTCCGTTATGGTCCTGGAACAAAGTCCTCTTCTGTGGGTGCAAAGTATTTGGAAAATCTGAGAAAATTGGTGGAAGAGGCTTACACATCAAATGGCAATAAGCAAGTCATTCTTGTTTCACACAGCTTAGGAGGACTATGGGTGCTGTATTTCTTAAATCATCAGACTTTGTCATGGCGGAAACTGTATATCAAACACTTCGTTGCCATTGCAGCACCATGGGGAGGATCAGTACAAGAAATGAGGACGTTTGCATCTGGTAATTCCCTTGGGATTCCTCTTGTAAATCCCTTACTAGTTAGGGCAGAACAAAGGAGCTCTGAGAGTAATCTCTGGCTTCTGCCAGTTCCTGAAGTATTTGGAAATAGGAGTCTGGTCATAAGAGAACAAAAACATTATTCAGCTACAGATATGCCAGAGTTCTTTAAGGATATAGGCTTTTCTGAAGGCTTTGCTCCCTACAAATCTAGAATTCGTCCTTTGACAAAACATTTGGAGGCTCCCAGGGTGCCCATAACATTAATGTTTGGAACAGGAATCAGTACTCCTGAGATGCTTGTCTATGGCGAAGGTGGTTTTGATCAACAGCCTAAAGTTATTGAGGGTGATGGTGATGGGACTGTGAACTTGTGCAGCTTGTCTGCAGTTATATCAGATTGGTCCGCAGCAGAAGATCAAATAATGAAAGTGGTGAGAATTCCTCAGTGTACTCATACAACAATCCTTGAAAACGATGATTCAATTCAACAGATAGTTGATGAGATTCTGAGTACTGATATACATTCGATGTATTCTGTTCTAAAGTAATTAGACGTAGCACAGTGTACTTACTATTGTATAATTTTATTCATGATACTAGGCAATAGCATCTGCAAATAGCCTTACTCCAATTCCTAGGCAATTGGGACCATGATTCCAGAGACAGGTTAATTTCCCCCCGAGTGCTAGGGCTTTGTTGATGTAAAAAGGGTAAGACATTGCCATGCATGTGCTAAATAGCTACGAATATATGATGTCTACTGCTCTAGTCTCTAGATCACATTATTTGCATCAAAAGTCTGTATCATTGAACTTACACTAACGGGATATTTCTTTTTAAATTCATTAAGCTGCAAGTTTGTTAATGGTGCTTATAGAGAAACAATCATGTTGTTAGCTTACCGTTCAGAACAAAGTTACCATACTTGACGGAGATATTGACTCAAGCGAAGCCAAAGATTTGACTTGATTCAGACCTGGGAAAAAGTGGTGTCATGCATTTCATTGATATGAAATCTTACAGTTGTCATGTAATGCAAATTTACAAGAATAGCTTGGTTTAAACTTTAAAGTACATAGAGGATACTACTTACTACAAAATGCCAGGGATTTTGGACAGTTGACAGATCTGCTGGTTGTTTGCTGTGAAATTGGGTTTGGGAAGCAAGTAAAATGAGTCAAATTCGGGAGTTAACTTGGACTCGAAAGAGTCTACTCAGACTGGTTCATAATGGGTGAAGTTCCTCCTTGACGGTTCTTCTTCTTCCCAATCAACCTTAGTCTTGCAGTACAGAATTTGTTTGGATGCTCCAGCACAGCCTACTAATCTATTTAACCTTTACACAAAATTTCTGAGTTACCGTTGTAATATGACAGTAGTGCTTCAAATTTCTCCGTATAAAACAGATATTGGCTTTCAATTGTATCTTGGCTTCAGAAATCTATTGCCTCTCCTATAGAACACATTGTTTCTGTGTGAATATCTCTTTACTCCAAGCCTGTATTGTCCATATAGTCCTTTGTTTTGATTGAAATCTTCCCATCTATAACAAGGTTTGTTGCCCCTTCTATAGAACACTTTATTTGATCTCTTTACTCCAGACTTGTATTACCCAGAGATTCCTTTTTTTGGATTGAAATCTTCCCAACTGTAACGAGGCTATACCATGATGTCATCACAACATTGAAAGGAATGCACGGTTTTGCTGCTACAAAACAATTTTTCCCTCTTGGCTTTACTTAATTTATGTGTTCATGAATGCAACATTTGCTTGAATTTGTAGTATGATGCAGCAGACACCCTTATTATGGAGTCCATTGATTCTCTAATATGGTGCCAAACAATAAATAAATATCGTCTTACCACCATACGATGGCCTCCCTGTTTAAGCACGGCCCCAAAGGAAAATTGAGATGCATCGGTTTCAATTTCAAAGGGACGAATCAAATCTGGCAATCAGAGCACCAGGGAGTGAGCTAAACTCTAGACCATTTGCACCATTTTTCCGATGAAACTTCTGACCAAAATCTGGCAAGAATTGTTGAAATTGCAGTTTCAGTTTGTTGAATTTGCATATTTGGGGTGCCCTAAGGGTTATCGAGGACACGGAATCCATTTTTGCAACCAAAATTGCAATTTCAGCAAAAAACTCTCTCTGGATTCTGGCAAATTTCGCCGGCAAAGGTGCAAATGGTTTAGAGTTTACCTCACTCCCTCCTACTCCCTCCTAGGAAGATCTAAAACTCAAGATATCATCTAGATATACCATTACAAACTTGCCTAGATATGGCTTGAAAATGTCATTGATAAGCCCCATGAAGGTAGCCGAAGCGTTGGTCAGGCCAAAGGGCATGACTACCATTCAGACAACCAAACTTCATAATAAAAGTTGTCTTCCATGTCTCTATTGCATGCATCTACACCATGATGATAGCATGTTGTCAAACCCATTTTTGTGAAGAAGCATGCCCCTTGCAAGTGGTCCAGTAAATCCTCAATCTATTTTTGACCACTTTTGTGCCTATAAACTAAGCCTTCATGGTCACTAATTCATAGTTTTATTCTCACATATCCAAAGCATGTCCCAAAGCATGGTGACATGCTGCTGGATTTTCATTAGAAAAGAGAGAGAAACCATACTTCTTTCTATTTTCATCGGAAAAGGAGTCCTCAACTTATACTAGGTTGGAGGTCGGGACTACATGGATACTAACGAACTTGCCCTTGGGTCAATTGTGAAGTCTGCTCTTTGCAAAAGGTACCAAGTTGTGTTTTGTATCATTGAAATTATGTATGAAAGAAAAGTCACATTCTTTTACATGTAGTGTTTGGTATGCATATTTGAGGATGTTTATCTTTTGTTTGGTTTAGATCTCTTTCCTTTCCAATCTTTGATCTACTACCCAGAATTGCACAACCTCTTGGTAGGTGATTTTTGCACTCATATCAATGTGTGAGAAATTACACACCACAACATGACTTACACAAAAGTCACATGTCAAAATTTGTGATCTCCTTGGGGAAGACAAATAAAGCTTAATCAATAAAATTTTCAGCCTTCAACAAGTAATTGCAACACTTTTTATCTTGTGGGGTCATCATTGAGTTTTGTAGGATTACACAAATCTGCATGAAGTTTGGTCATTGCACAAATATTCTTTGAAATGATTAAAACCATAATGTTGAAACAATGTAAATACCACGTAAATACTGCCACTTGAATTGCTGGCGATCACAAAAGTAAATTTCTGATCTTGTATTTGTGCTTCCTTTTTTAGCTTAATCACAATGTTAAATTGTTAAATAGATCATCCACTTCATGTGGCATGTATCCTTGATCTTGTTGTGTTTAGAGGAACTAGAGAGGCTTATGGTTGTCACGAATGACACTCTTTATTAAAAAAATAATGTCGTTAGCACTTCATTGCTTGAACCATATGTACATGTCTCGATTATACACTAATTTATCAAAACAACCCTTTGAAAACATCTTAGTGGTATGAAATGGGTGTTTAGTGTCATATCAAAATTGCACAATTGATGTAGAAAGACATCCACCTTGACCTCAAAGCTTTGATGAATGTTAGATAAGTTTAGCATAATAGACTTCTTATTACATGAATTCCCAACTAAAATAGACTTGGTTGTAGTTCAACATGTCAAAAGGATGCACGATAAATTGGAAAACTATACAATACACTTCATGAGATAGTTTTCCATTCCACAAGTCTTTGTAGGTCATGATATTATTTTTTGTGATGGATATTTAACAATGGATTAGACCTACATTGGATCAATGATCCACCTATCTTGCTTCATGTCCAATCCAAGATATAAAAAAGTTCCTTCTACCCAAATGCATGTTTCTCCGTGTTTGCAACATTTTCTCTCTACTTCAATTGATGCAATTGATCCTCCCAGTTCTGACTAAAAACATTTTTTCCATTCAAATACACAATTAGAAGGAATTAATATTTGATATTATCACTTCGTTTATCATTTTTTAAACAACACAAGTGAACCAGTAATATCGATTGATATCACGAGCAATTCAATAGTCCTTGTCATATTTTGAAGTGTGTCTTCCATGTATCATCTTACTTGATATATATTTGATGAGAATCAAACTTCAACTTTATCTTAATGAAATACTTCATCCTAGAAGTTGATACAATATATATAATAGGTTGTTAATGCATATGGTTGGATACTAGTCCTTGATAGTTATCCTATTCATGAGTTGATAGTCAACAAATAATCTCCATGTGCCGTCTTTCTTTGGAGCTAAGATAATGGCAATTTCACAAGGGGATGAGTTGAGAAAAATGTGGATTTATCCAACAAATCGTAAATCTTCCTCTGTATCTCCTTGTTCTCCAACAAAATTGTCATGCGCAATGCCTCATATGGTAGAAAGACTCTTTGTTATAGAATGGGGTGCACAATTTCATGAATTGAATGCATTCTATGTGGTTCTTGAAATGTGTCCTAATAATGATCAATTAGTTTTTCCAATTGATTTGATTCTTGGTAATTTTGACTCACTATGTGACATGTCCTCAATGTCTCGATGTCAATGGGAGAGTGCCATTCTCTTCTCTTTCTCTAGTCATATAACTACAAAGTGAACTATCACAATGCTTTGATCAATGTATGAGTTTGAGAAGTAGATATGTAGGTGTTAAGGGTGCTAAATATTTTTGTACTATCATTAAGTAAACTCAACTATCCTTGACAAGTTGAAATTGGTTCTTGCATCCTTGATAGATTGCATAACATTTACATAGGTACGAACTATCAAAATGACACCACACACCAATGGAATAATGTCAAACTTTGCTCTGTCAATGTAATTAGTTTAGATGGAAAACATGGCATTTTTTTTTATGTTGGATGCACACAGCCTTGTTCTTATAATCCATCTTAAGGTTTAGGGTCGAGGATGCATCACTATAGGTAAGGTATGTTTCTTCAAAACTACGTATGAGATGAGATCTCAATAGATGTCTATTATATCAAATAATACAATCACGAGCTTGTTTATCTAGATTTAAAGGGGAATAATCTCTTCTGCTTTACATGAATAGATTAGATGATTTTCATGATCAATCAATTTATTTTTGTCCTAGACTCAAGTATTGCTACCTCTTTCTCTCCTAATTCATCATGGTAGAATATTTTCAATGCTTCTCTAGATGTTTTCTCCAACCATCATCTCTTTCCTATCTTTGTTCTTTCCTTGATTATAAAAAGGCATATTATTATTCTTTGATGCATTTTGTTTGTCCTTTAGATATCTAAGTCAATGTTAGATGGTTGTGCAATCTCATAAAATGGCTTTTTCATTGTGCCATCTTTTGCAATGGTATTATTCTTACTTTGACTAGAATTAGCACCAAATTGAACTATTTTGGATTCCCCCAACTATTAGTGGATTATGCTAATTTATCCATTTGACATGTAACCCACCTAGAACTAAAAACATTTTATGTTGGGAAAAGACATTACTTTAAAACTTATTGTAAAGTTTTATGTTGTTGACAAAGGAGGGTCAAAGATTACTGTAATTGAATATTTTATTATTTAATAATTAAAAGAAGAGACACCTATCCAAAGAAGACTGTTGAAGAGTGTTCACTGACCCACTAGGAGGAATGATCTGGTGTAGAATGAAAAAATGACAAATGGCAGTGACAACATTCCGATTTCTAGCTGATGTAGGAGTCAACTTCCCTATAATTGTGGTCATGTTCCCAAGAAAGGAGGAACAGAGCAGGTGGTTCATTAAATTACAAACTAACCCAAAGACACAGGCACGCACATATATATCCATCGAATGAGCAAGGGGCTCGCACACATTCTAGAGATTAGAACCTTGTGGTTTGCTAGAAACTGCAAAGTTAGCCACACAAAAGGAAATTCGATGAGGAGAAAGCTAAAGTGAATTACTAGAGTGTTGACTGCAAATGTGACTGCTGAGTTGCAGAGAGGATAGAACAAGATTCTACATAGTATCTTCATCCCGGTGGTTCAGTGAACAAGCTTGGTGGTCATAAAGCAAGTAATATTCGCTGCTTTCAGGAGACAGTTGGGAGGAACGATTTTCTTTGGATATTTGTTCCCTTCGAAAGTTAACATGTTTTATATTGTTCTCGTTTATTTTCGGTTTATTTCTGAAGGATTCTGTGAATGATGAAAGTTTCCGGAAATCATTATTGTTTTCGAAATAAAGTAGGAAAGTTTTATTTCTTGTAAATTACAAGTTAAATACATGAAAAATAAATTTTACTGCATAAACAGATTTTCATAGTAGATTTTGCAGATTATCATTGATTATTATTTAGGAACAATATCATGTTAATATATATAGCTTAATCATTGTTAAGTATTATATAAATGATTAGCATTCCTTCAGTTTTCTTATAAACCCTTACAGAAATAACCAAGAAGTTTAATAGAACTATCCTTGTTTTTAACCAAACAACTAATTCTTTTTACAGTTAGGGCTTGCCATAGTCAAGTACAATAAAGACCTAAAATCAAATTTTGTAACCAACCAAAGAAACAATAGATTTAGAGTTAAAAACGCAATGGCTTCTAGTCGAGGGATTCGAGACCCATAAAAAATAAAATACATATAAATATTAATATTTACCCAGTATTCTTATCATACAGCTGAAAGGCTTATTATCTTATAATTTACCCATTATCAATTTCCTACAACTGAAAGGTTCATCAATTACAAAACCGGTTTAGGGTTAAAGACTTACAAATAATGCAGTTTCAATCTAACCGTAAATTCAAACAAAACTCTAAATAATTTATAATAGGGTTTGCACAGTATTTATAGGAAAGAACAAGCTCCCCTATTTAAGGATTTTAGCACGGGTCAAGGGTTAGAGGCCTGTAAGGCTAATTAACCAAGTATTTGATAATAACTGAAAACTACGGTAAAAGCATCTAAGTTCGAACTTATTATTAACGAAGATAGGTCGTAACTAATTAAAAAAAAAAAACAGAATGGGTCGCAACCATCTCAAAAACCAAAATGGCATTCTTTTTAATAAAAACATAGATGCAACACGATTTTATTCACATAATAACAATAAACAAAATATCATTTACACAGAGCAGTTCCGAAAGCAATAAACGGTTTAAACAACATACAGAGTAATATTAATAATCAATATATTAGTTACAAAGTAGAACTGAGAGCAAATCGACGGATTAAACCTAGATAGAAGTGAAACCACAGTGGCTATATTGACTTTAAACTTCACAAAAAAATTACTTTAAGAGCTTCATACGACTGTATACAACTTCAAACTCCATGGTCTGTAAACAAAATGGGGTTTTATAAGTATTAACTCTGTATAACCCTATCTTAACCCGAAGGCTCAAAAACAAATGATATATCTGCCTGTAACGCTATAGACAAGAGTGTTACCATCAAACAAAAGGGGGGTTGTGCAAAGCCTTGAATTTCCAAAACGAAACCAAACAAAAAGAAAACCCTGTTCCAGGTTGCCATTTTCATTTCACACCGTCAAGGACCGTAGGGTTCAAAGCTTTTAGGTCTTACCAAGACCCCTTAGGCGCCACCCTCGACCCGAGCGCTTCCAAGCCAAGCAACAACCAACGAACTTTCTTCCAGTCAAACAACAATGAACAGAGGTTAAACCTTTGGTATTATAAAATAAATTGCAACAAACTGAAACGAATTGTGCGAAGGAACAACTTACCCTCGACAGCTCTGCGAAGGAACTAGTGGTAGGCCAAGATTGCGACTCTGCGAAGTTTTTCCCAAGAGAAACAAAGGCAGTGATGAAATCGTTCACAGTGTGTTTGAAAGGCTGTGTGGTCAAATGCATACCATGGCTGGAAGGGCTAAGATCCCTCGACTCTCCTCATCTGTTCAACAATGCAGAAGATAACACAGAAACACAAAAACCCCTTGGCTTTTCTCTTAGGGTTTAACCCTTTTACACTTGGATGACACCACAACCTTAACATGGCGCGTTTTACCTACCTCCACATGGTTTAAATATTTTGTACCCACTCTCTATAGTTGTAAAGTGAACTCTTTGTTTTTCAATAGTCATTTAAATGTCACCTTGGTGCTTGTCTCCTTAGGTTCATTAGTTTGTTTAGGTTGCAAGGGATGGGGCTAACCTTTCATGCGAAATACCTGCATAAATACAATTTAACAATGCATTAGCTCACAAAGCTAAGTAAGACCTATAACCCTATAACCCTAGCATCGAAATAGGGTTAGTAAGCAGAGGGTCTAAAATATTAAAAACATGACGAATCCATACAAGATAAGCACACAAACTGTAACTTACATCAAGCAAGCATGGCACTTAACTTTTGAAACAAGTAAACCTGTATAGCAGTATAGTGTTATATGTTTCATAAATGGAGTTGTCCTAATTGAGTTGTTTAGTATTAGTGTTACATAATTGTCATTATAAGATAAGTCCTAGGATGAAAATGGAATGTAGGATTTACAATAATTCTCAAAAGGTATGTGAAACCAGATTAGGTTGTTTATTGATCTAAACCCTCCATAATGAATAAAAAAATGTATTTATGGATTTGTGGAGTAGTTACATGTGGTATCAGAGCACGATTTCGAACACTAGGCCTGAAGTTGGCTCAAATCGCATGCTCAATACAAAAATAGAAAAAAGCAAAATACTGGCTTATGTTTAAAAATTGTTTTTGTACAGAAATATAAATTTTTATTTCGTAGGAAATGGAAGGAGTAGCAGCATTTGCCGAAGATAGATCACATGATAATTAACAAAATAATCCAGATAATAAATACGTGGAACTAAATAATCAACCATATGAACTACTCCGAACTGTAAGAGACTTAAAGGCTGAACTACAGAATGTTAAGGAAGATAATGAAAGAATCCTAAGAGCACAGGAATAATTAAATCAAATATTGCTGGGTTAAATTACATAATGAAGGAAAGGATAAAAGAAAATAACTTGAATCTGAATCTAGAACTATACCCTACAAGCATAAAGGTAAAAAGTTAAAATTATACGATATTGAAAGTAATTCCTCCTCGGGAATTAATGTTAGGTCACACAGAGAGAAACATAAATATTCCAGTGAAAGTAATGATAGCGACAACAACCATAAAAAGAGAAAATATAAACCTTACGAAGAAATTTCATGAGAGTTTAAGAAGATAAAACCCCCAATGTTTAATGGTGAGGTGGAAAAATGAGAAGAATCCAAAGCATGGATGTCCGAGATGAAAACATATTTTCAAATCTATAATTACTCAGACATGTTGAAAGCTATAATGGCTATCTATAACTTAACTGGAAAAGTTGATAAATGGTAGTAGGATATAAAAAGAGTGAAAAACATTAGAGAAAAGTATATAACTTGGAGGGCTTTTAATAAATACTTTAAAATAATTGTCTGAAGAATATTACGAAGAAAGGGCTAAGGAATTTTATGACCTTACGCTAGGTTCAATGTCTATCAAAGAAATAAGTAGTAAATTTTTAATTCTATCACGATACACACCTTATATCATCAATGAAAAGCCTAAGATACAGAGGTTTCTGATTTGTTTAACTTTAAGCTTCAAGGACATAATTGAATATCACAATCCAAAAATCCTTGAGGAAGCAATGATGAAGGCTAATTTCTGTTATGAACAAAACATAAATAAAAGGGAAGATGTACTTAACTGGAAGGTTAAAAGAACAAATAATTTTGAACAAAGAAGAAAAGGCTTTAAATCCAACAGAAATTTCAGAAATAATTTTCGAAACTATCCTAAGAATACTTATAAGGGGACAAACTTTAAAAGTCATACACAACAAAATTTTACATCAGCAAAGAACATAGACATACCTAACAATGATGTTAAAAATAATGAACAAAGAGAACCTACAAAATGTTGGGAATGTTAGGGAACTCATTATGCGAAGGGCTGTCCAAACAGGAAGAGGAATTTGAGCAATGTGCTTACAACAGAGGAAGAAGCAACTATTGGTGACGTAGCGAACGAGATGCCCATGAATAATGCAGCTTTGGAGAATCGATAGGATGATCACCAAACATCTACGGTTGAAATAGAAGGTATGATAAAGAACAAACTCATTTCTATTTTGATAGACCCAGGTGCTAATTTAAGCTACGTGTCACCTAGTATAGCAGAAAGTTGTAATTTGCATTTGAATAAGTTTGAAAAATCTTGGTTGGTTCAGTTAGCTACAAGAACCAAGAGAAAGGTAGTTAGATATGTTGAAGATTGTGAAATGTTTATGAGTCAATTCAAAACTCAAGTGAAATTAAATGTATTACCACTAGGATCATATGATGTTTTAATAGGTATGGGCTGGCTGAAAAAACACAGAGTAGTTTTAAATTGCTTTGAGAAAACATTTACATGCTTGGATGAAAAAGGAGAAACAATTATAGTAAAAGGAATACCTAGAAAAGTTTATGTTAGACAGATTTCAACTTTACAAATGAAAAAGTCTGTACATAAATGTTGCAAAGTTTTTGTTGTACATATAATGAATGATGAACACATGAATAAAGAAGATAAATTAAAATTTGATGATATATCCATTTTAAAAGAATTTTCAGATGTATTCCCGAAATAGATTCCAATATTACCTCCGAAAAGAAAATTGGATTTTACTATTGAATTAGTACCTGGAGCTGTACTGAATTCAAATGCTCCTGACCGGATGAATGTCCTAGAACTTAATGAATTAAAACTACAACTACAGGAGTTAATAGATACAAATTACATAAGACCAAGTGTATTCCTTTAGGGAGCATCTGTCTTATTTGTTAAAAATAAATACGATACCTTACGCTTATGTATAGATTATCGTCAGTTAAACAACATGACAATTAAAAACAGATATCCATTGCTCCGCATAGATGATCTGTTTGACCAGATATTCTGAGCAACGATATTCTCGAAAATAGACTTGAGATATGGATATCATCAAGTCAGAATTAAAGATGAAGATATATTTAAAACTGCATTCAGAACCCATTACGAGCATTATGAGTTTGTAGTTATGTCATTTGGGCTAACGAACGATCCAACATTTTTTGTGTTTAATGACTGAGTGCCTTAAGTAAGTATTTGGATAAATTCGTAGTTTTCTTTATCGATGAAATACTAATTTATTAAAAAACAAAGGAAGAACATGATGAACATCTACAGATAATATTACAAGAAAACACAAATTGTACGCTAAATTCAGTAAATGCGAATTCTTTAAAGATAAAATACAATAACTAGGCCATATGATATCCAATGAAAGGATATTAGTGGATCCTGATAAAATAAGAGCAATAATGAAATGGCGTGTTCTTAAGGATGTATCGGATGTAGGATCGTTCATGGGGATTACAGGTTATTATCAAAAATTTATAGAAGGATTCTCGAGGATCGCGAATCCCTTAACATCCTTACAGAAAAAGGGAAAAATATTTGTAGGGGATTTAAATTGTGAAGAAAGCTTTAAAAAGTTAAAAGAACTATTAACTATTAGAATTTGAATGTCATTTAGATCTTCAAGCATATAGTTCTAATAATGTTTGCAGAAAAAGAATGGAGAATGAAGATACAAACTGAACAAAACAAACCACACAGGAAACATACAAGTATTGCTTAGGAATTTATAGTATCATTAACAATTAACAAAATCCGGTATTACAATAGTTTACATAGGAAAATAATTCGAATGCATGACATGCAATTCAAATCTATCCACTGGATCTGACTGTAGCTAACTGACCATTTAACTCATGGTATCTCAATTAATGTCGAAGTCCAATAGATCAACTCCTAGATGTCCAACAACTCAAACAATCAGTGACAGATAGTTAACTCAATGCAACTGAGTGTGGTAGGTGGAAAAATGCGCCTACTCCACGTGCAACCATGCATTATCCATGCAAAGCTTGTGCTAGCTAACCGATTGTGAACTAACTAAAAGTAACTAGGGGCTAACTAAGACTAACTACTACTAACTCCAACTAACTGAAGTAGGTTGGTGTCGGGATTCCCAATGGCTCCTAAAATGTAGGGATTAGTCTAGGAGGCGCCAAAACTAATGCATGCACATGCAGCAAGTGGTCGTGAACCTCTAGCAGTGTTCCCCACACTCCAATGACTGGTACATGTGGCCCCATTAGGCCAAGTGGACCCAATGGTACCAGTGGACCCACTTAATTAATTAAGGTTCCTAAGTTGGGCTAAATAATCTAATAGACAGTATGGTCAAGGGAGGATTAATAATCCTAACATTAACCACTGCACCTATCTTAAAAATAGCAGATTCAAATAAGGACTTTGTTGTATGCAATGAGGGCCTAGGTGGAGTGTTAACGCAAGAAGGTCATGTAATAGCATATGAATCACGAAAATTAAAAATACATGAAAATAATTATGTTACCTACGATTTAGAGTTGGTTTCCATAATACATGCCTTGAAAATATGGCGCCATCATCTAATCAGTAGAAGATTTTTATTAGTGTATGATAACATAAGTTTGAAATACTTGTTTGATCAACAAAATCTAAATGCAAGGCAAGCAAGATGGTTATCTTTCTTTAGCGAATATAATTTCGAGATCAAACATATAAAAGGAAAAGAGAATACGGTAGCTGATGCCTTAAGTAGAAATACAAATCTAAATTTTATAGCTGCTGTTAGTAGCTATGAAACATAATTTGATGATAAGTTTGAAGACAAAATAAAAATGGATTAAAATTATCAAAATTTATAGAAAACGAATATGAAAATATAAAAATAGATTTTAGTTTGAATGAAAAAGGCTTAATGTTGTATAAAAACAGATTATATGTACCCAATGTACCCGAAATTAAATTGTTGATCTTAAATGAAGTACATAAGAGTCTTTACTCCAGACATCCTGGTTACCAAAATATGATAACAATGCTAATAAAATACTATTTATGACTGAATATGAAAAATGAAGTGGTTGAATATATAACTAGGTGTATAGAATCCCAACAAGTTAAAGTTAAGCATCGAAACCCAACAAGTCTATTGCAACCATTACCAATTCCAGATTGGAAATGAGAAATTATCAGCCTTGATTTTCATAACAGGAAAACCTAAAAATCAAAAGCAAAATGATTCTGTGATGGTAGTGGTAGAAAAACTTAGCAAGGCAGCTCATTTTATACCTGCTAAAACTACTTATAAGTCTGCTAATATTGTTGATATTCTATGAAGGAAGTTTTTTCATTTTCCTGGAATTTTTAAGACGATAATTTCTAATAGGAATCCTAAGCTTACTGGTAATTTCTAGAAGTCATTGTTTAAAGGATTGGACACTAAATTAAATTTTAGTATGGCTTATCATCCGTAAACGGATGGACAAATTGAAAGAGTAAATCAAGTTTTAGAAGATATGTAAAGGATGTATGTTAGGGATCATCCAAAGAAATGGGAAGAATATCTGCACTTTGTCGAGTTTGCTTATAACAATCATTATCAAGCTTCAGCTAAACTTAGTCCTTTTGAAATATTGTATAGTAGGAAATGTAATACTCCCATTTCATGGAGTAATCCGGTTGACAGATTAATGTTAGGACTCGACTTGTTAAAAGAAATAGAACTAATAGTGAAACATGTACAAAGCAATATGAAAATTGTACATGACAAACAAAAGAGTCATGCAGACCTTAAAAGAACTCAGAAAGAATTCCAAGAAGGTGAATATGTTTTTGTCAAGGTAAAACCCATAAAAGCTCCTTTAAGTTGGGAGTTGTGCTAAATTAGCACCCAGCTATTGTGGACCATTTGAGATAATGTCAAGAGTTGGAACAGTGGCTTACTAGTTAGCTTTGCCACCTAATCTCAAAATACATAACGTATTTCATATTTCTATATCGAAAAAGTATGTACATGATGATTCTCATGTAATCGATTGGAATGTCATCTAGGTAGAACCAAAATGATATTTTCAGGTGGAACTATATTGTATCCTCGACAAGAGAACATTTTTTCTCTGGAATCGCACCATTGGACAAGTAAAGGTACAATGGAATCACCTTAGTCTAGATGAAACAACCTAGGAATTGGAGAGTCATATGCGGAATCATATTCAATTTTGTTCCAGGAAGACTGAGATGATATTTAAGCAACATCGAGGACAATGTTGAACTTAAGAGGGGGTGTTTGTAATCCACCTAGAACTAAAAACATTTTATGTTGGCAAAAGACATTACTTTAAAAGTTATTGTAAAGTTTTATGTTATTGACCAAGGACGGTTAAAAATGACTACAATTGAATATTTTATTATTTAATAATTAAAAGAAGAGACACCTATCCAAAGAGGATTGTTGAAGAGTGTTCACTGACCCACTAGGAGGAATGATATGGTGTAGAAGACAAAAATGACAAATGGAAACAACAACATTCACTTTCTAGCTGATGCAGGATGCAACTTCCTTATAATTGTGGTCATGTTCCCAAGAAAGGAGGAATAGAGCAGGTGGCTCATTAAATTACAAACTGACCAAAATACCTAGGCAAACACATCTATATGCATCGAAAGAGCAGGAGGCTCACACACATTTTAGAGATTAGAACCTTGTGGTTTGCTGGAAACTGAAACGTTAGACACACAAGAGAAAATTCGATGATGGGAAAGTTAAAGTGAATTGCTAGACTGTTGATTACAAATGTGACTGCTGAGTTGCAGAGAGGGCAAAACAAACTTCTACACAATATCTTCATCCTGGTGGTTCTGTGAATAGCCTCAGGGGTCCTAAATCAAGTAATCTTGATTGTTTTCGGGAGATGGTTGGGATGAACAACCTTCTTTGGATATTTGTTCTCTTTGAAAGTTAATAGGTTCTATATTGTTTTGGATTATTTTTAGTTTATTTCTGAAGGATTCTATGAATGATGAAAGTTTTCAGAAATTATTATTGTTTTCAAAATAAAGTAGGAAAGTTTTATTTCCTGTAAATTACAAGTTAAATATAGGAGAAATGAATTTTACTGCATACAGTTTTTCATAGTAGATTTTGTATATTATCATTGATTATTATTTAGGAACAGTATCATGTTACTATATATAGCTTAATCAATATTATTAAGTATTATATAAACTATTAGCATTGCTTCAGTTTTTTTATAACCCTTACAGAAATAACCAAGAAGTTTAACAGAACTATCCTCGTTTTAAACCAAACAACTAATTCTTTTTAGAGTTAGGGCTTGCCATAGTTAAGTATAATAAAGCCCTAAAATCAAAGTTTGTAACCAACCAAAGAAACAATAAATTTAAAGTTAAAAACGTTTTGGCTTCCAGTGAGGGATTCGAGACCCATACAAAAATAAAATACATATAAATATTAATATTTACAATTATTCTTTATCATACAGCCGAAAGGCTTATTGTTTCATAAATTACCTAGTATCAATTTCCTACTTTCAAAAGGCTTATCAATTACAAAAACAGTTTAGGGTTAAAGAATTACAAATAACGCAATTTCGATCTAACTGTAAATTCAAACAAAACTTTAAATAATTTATAATAGGTTTGCACAGTGTATATAGAAAATAACAAATTACCCTATTTAAGGATTTTAGCACAGGTCAAGGGTTCGAGGCCTGTTAGGCTAGTTAACCAAGTATTTTATAATAACTGAAAACTACAACAAAAGCATCTAAGTTCAAACTTATCATCAACGAAGATTGGCCATAACTAATTAAAAAAAAAACAGAATGGGTCGTAACCATCTCAAAAACCAGAATGACATTCTTTTTAATAAAAACATAGATGTAACATGATTTTATTCACATAATAACAATAAACAAAATATAATTTAAACAGAGCAGTTCTGAAAACAATAAACGGTTTAAACAACATACAGAGTAATATTAATAATTAATATATTAGTTACAGAGTAGAACCAAGAGAAAATCGATGGATTAAACCTAGATAGAAACGAAATCGCAGTGGCTATATTAACTTTAAACTTCACAAAAAAATTTACTTTAAGAGCTTCTTACGACTGAATACAACTTTAGACTCCATGGTTTGTAAACAAAATGGGGTTTTATAAGTATTACCTCTTTATAGCCCTATCTTAAACTCGAAGGCCCAAAAACAACTGATATCTCTACCTTTAACGATGTAGACAAGAGCGTTACCATCAAATAAAAGGGGGGTTGTGCAAAGCCTTGAATCTCCAAAACAAAATCAAACCAAAAGAAAACCCTGTTCCAACTTGTCATTTTCATTTCACACCGTCAAGGACCATAGGGTTCAATGCTTTTAGGTCTTACCAGGACACCTTCGGAGCCACCCTAAACCTGAGCTCTTACAAGCCAAGCAACAACCAACGAACTTCCTACCAGTCAAACAACAATGAACAAAGGTTAAACATTTGGTATTATAAAATAAATTGCAGCAAACTTAAACGAACCGTGCGAAGGAACAAATTACCCTCGACAACTCTGCGAAGGAATCGGTAGCAGGCCGAGACCACGACTCTGTAAGGTTTGTCGTTACACCAAAACCTGCAGATGTTGATGAACATTTGAAACCCAACACAAGGCCCTATCACCAGGAGTGGCAGTTAGTCCACTTGTTTTATATTCCCAGAGGTGCGGCGGTTATACCATGTGGAGGTTATACCGATACTCCAACACCCCGCCTCTGATGTAGCTCGGGGGAATTGAACCTGAGACCTATGCTCTGATACCATGTAATGTTTCTCGTTACACCAAAACCTGCAGATGTTGATGAACATTTGAAACCCATCACAAGGCCCTATCACCAGGAGTGGCGGTTAGTCCACTTGTTTTATATTCCTAGAGGTGCACTGGTTATACCATGTGGAGGTTGTACCGATACTCCAACAGACTCTGCGAAGTTTTGTCCAAGAGCAACAAAGGCAGTGATGAAATCATTCACAGTGTGTTTGAAAGGTTGCGTGGTCAAATGCATACCATGCCTGGATGTGCCAAGAGCCCTCGGATCTCCTCATCCGTTGAACAATGCAGAAGATAACACCAAAGCACAAAAACCCCTTGGCTTTTCGCTTAGGGTTTAACCCTTTTACAGCTGGATGGCACCACAACCTTAACATGGTGCGTTTTACCTACCTCCACGTGGTTTAAATATTTTGTACCCACTCTCTATAGTTGCAAAGTGAGTTCTTTGTTTTTCCATAGTCACTTAAATGTCACCTTGGTGCTTGTCACCTTAGGTTCATTAGTTTGTTTAGGTTGCAAGGGATGGGGCTAACCTTTCAGGTGAAACGCCTGCATAAATACAAATTTAACAATGCATTGGCTTACAAATATAAGTAAGACCTATAACCTTGTAACCCTAGCATTTAAATACGGTTAGTAAGTAGAGGGTCTAAAATATTAAAAACATGACGAATCCATACAAGATAAGCAAACAAATTGTAACTTACGATAGGCAGGCATGACACTTAACTTTTGAAACAAGTAAACATGTATACCAGTATAGTGTTATATGTTTCATAAATGGAGTTGCCGTAATTGAGTTGTTAAGTATTAGTGTTATAGAATTTTCATTATAAGCTAAGTCCTAGGATGAAAATGGAATGTAGGATTTACAATAATTCTCAAAAGCTATGTGAAACTAGATTAGGTCATATATTGATCTAAACCCTCCGTAATATTTTTTTGTATTTATGGATTTTTGGAGTAGTTACATGACACACATCTTCAAGAGTGTATATGTCAAAGATCTCAAACTCCTTTTAAATTGACACAAAGTTAAAAACTTGGTGACCAACTTTGATTCTTTTCCCATCACTTTGAGAGGAATGGTATATTAGTGGAACTCTTGGATATATGCCATTTATTATTTGATGGGACTTGTATCATAGGTACTTCCATTGTTGTTGTTGCTCCTTCCAATAGTTGATGTGATAGAATTTGTCTTTGATAAATTTTTTGAAGTCATCCTATGACAATGCCTAGGTAACGTTGAGTGTCAATCCATGCTCACACAAATTTTCTCACCATCAAAACTCTTCTCCACACATAACAACTTTGCTATGAATTGTTGCAGTAAACGAAATCCAATTGCCTCAACAAATCTCGTTGCACACTGTCCATCTTATTGTTATAGGGTAGAATTTCCACCTTGGTTTCCACTTTGAGTGAATAACTAAAATTCAATGAAAAACTCCCCCGTCCACTAGTTGATTCCAAGTTTGGATGATTTGAAAAGGGTCTCTCATGGATAACATACTATATTTATCAAGAAGGTTGTTAAAGTTTTGATTAACTAAACGATATCAAACATTTATACATCCATGTTCCCGTATTTTCCCTTAAGATTGACAATTATTTTCATGAAATTCAACGCAGCTCTACATATATTCCTCTATTTATTTGTCCACCTTATAACGATTTTTTACCCTAAATTGTGCATAAACTCTAATAACCATGTTTGAAATTTTTTTCTAATGCTAATTTGGTCACAACGTGTGAGTGCACTAGCAAAAGTAATGCAACCACAATGACAATAGCCA
Source organism: Pseudotsuga menziesii (assembly GCA_001517045.1). Taxonomy (NCBI): domain Eukaryota; kingdom Viridiplantae; phylum Streptophyta; class Pinopsida; order Pinales; family Pinaceae; genus Pseudotsuga; species Pseudotsuga menziesii. The sequence goes on from LPNX010698774.1 coordinate 743,921, forward strand.
CAAGTTCAACTTACATACACAATAATTTAATTTTTATTATGATTATAAGGTAGCTAACTCTAGCATAAATGGATTCATATGTTGATTATCCATTGGCATGATAAATTTGGGCAGCAAAACCAAACTGTAATTTTCGTAGAACAAATAACATTATACAATGAGACATTTACAACATAAAGTAATTAGAGAAACCAAGGAGGGAAACTAACAGAGCACAAAGGCTTGCTCAGACAGGAGGAGATGCACACTCAACTCAATTGTATTAATGAATAAAAGGTACATAAATAGAAAAATGATAAGCTAAGTTAGATCCTACAACTATGGATCAAATCTTGTAGCATAGGAGTTGTTCAAACAATATATCTAGTTATAGAAAACACAAGCAAATACATTGGCTGCATTATATCTAACAACCTCCCTTAATGCAGAAATGGATTCTTGACAACTCCCAATTTCTACCTAAGATCCTCAAAATGGATCCTTCCAACTGGTTTAGTAAAAATATCAGCAACATTCTCACTTGTATTACAATAGATTAGTTCAATGCCTTGAAACTCAATCTTTTCTCTCACAAAATGATGTTGCAGCTCAATATGTTTGGATCTGGCAAGATAGACATCGATAATTTTAGGGGCGAAATTTAGCCCATGGGCTATTTTTAGGGGTTTTTCTCCAAAAAAAGATTCGCCATTTTGCATTTTTTGAATCCCCTTTTCGCCCAATTTTGATGGGTAAACTTTTTTAACCCTAAAAATCGCTAAATTATTATATAAACGATATAAAATCCTGGGAAATTAAAATATTTTTTGAAAAATATTGCCAAACATTTTATAGTTGGCGTTTTAAGAATTGGTAAGATTTGCCAACATTTATACACTTTTAATTAATTATGGTTCCTTAAAATCATCTGTGATGATAGACTGGATTGTGTGCCAGCTTAATTGAGGTTTGATTGTCACATTGAATTCTAGTAGCTTGTTTTTGTTGTGTTCCAACATCTTCAAGAATGCGCCTCAACCAAATGGCTTCACATGTAGCACTGGTTAAAGTTTTATATTCAGCTTCTGTGGATGACAAAGAAACAGTTGGTTGTTTCTTGCTGCTCCATGATACGACTCACGAGCCAATGTTAAAAGCATATCCAGAAGTGGATTTTGTGTCATCAAGATTTCTTTCCCAATCAGAGTCAAAATAACTTTCCAACTGAACATCAGATACATCAGTATATAAAAGACCAAAATTAATTGTTCCTTTCAAATATCTTAGAACCTACTTTGCGGCTTTCCAATGTGTTTCGCATGGCTTAGCCAAGAACCGACTAAGGATGATAACATAATATGATATGTCTGGCCTTGTGGTAGTGAAATAGTTCAAACTACCCACTAGTTGACGATACAAAGTACCATCCGCTTCTTTAGATCCATCATTGTTATATAATTTGACATTTTAATCCAAAGGAGTGGATACCGATTTGCATTCACTCATTTGAAATCTATCAAGTATTTCCCTTGCATACTTGCTTTGGGCAATGAATGCCTTACCAAATTCTCTCCAAAAAGCAATGCCTAAATAATAATGCAAGTCACCAAGGTCTTTCATTTCAAATTCCTGAGACAAATTACTTTTAATATATGCAATTAATTTATATTCTCCACATGTAAAGATAAGATCTGTTAGAATAGTAGAGTCAAACTCAACTAGTTAGCCTATCTAAGCAACCAACAACATATCATAAAATATAAGAATAAGAAAATAAAAGGACAAGAGAACACCGATATACGTGGTTCACCCTAATGGGTTACATCCACAGGAAGGTAATCTTCTATTATCTCCAGAATGTCTTCTCCAAACTTACAAGAGAGCAAAGCACAAATACCCCAAAGAATATAGATGATGTACAACAGTGTTACAATAGTATTACTACTACATCAAGAATACATAATGTGTAGAGACTCACTTGACCCTATTATATGCTAAGAGACGAAGAGGAATTACTCTCACATATTGCATGTGGGATAATATAATTCTCCAAAAATAACATCTCTTAATACAATACCATGGACAAATACTCTACACAAGTAAATACAACACCATATAACTATGGGTTAAATGTATTGCTCTTTTACATAAGATTGTAGACAACTTCCGACATAATACAAAGACATTATTACCTTCCAAGGAATATAATATATTCCAACACTCCCCCTTAATAATGGCTGGGAGAAGGGCCCACACTAACACTAAGGAAGGAAGGAGTCATTACTTCTCCCCCTTGATGGAAACTTCCAGAAGAACCGAAGCTGAAAAAGAAGAACACTTCGGCTGATGGAATTTGATGATGAACAACCGCTTCTCACTAAATCATGAAAGTGCACACAAACCAGGTTGTATGATGAAAGACCCAACGATAAAATGCCGAGAACATGTGTCGTAATCCAATCGCAAGATGCCTAGATCACCACAAGAATCATCACAACAATACATGATAGCTGAAGAACTCTGATATAACATCCACACCAGTGTACAAATATATTCTGATGGCCGATACAACAGGACATGTGGCTAAGAACACCACAATAATGTACAAAAAAACCCATATGGCCAATACACATGCAGATAGCAGACATTCTTCAAATCAAGGTGCACTATAAATATCTGTAGAAGACCTCAAACATCGAAGAAGCAAGACACTAATGGTCTGTACATCGAAAATGATATCATACATATGAACATCATGACTTTAATAGTAGAAGATGGTGCTTCATTACGTATGGAATAAGGTGAAAGCCTAAACAGAGAACTTATCTGCACAAGAAATTTCAATTTTAAAGGATATAAAGATCATAAAACAAAAAATGATAATACATAAATGAAAATGCTTATATACCAAAGGTTAGCAAACATAATATAAAGGAATGGAAACATAATAAGATCAAATAAAAGATTAACTTGATCATTAATGAAAATGAAGTTACTTTTACACATTAAGTGTCAGCCACAACATATAAATAGCAAGCCAAATATTTCACTTAAATATATGAAAATTTAGTCATCAAGCAACTAATTTGAAGCATAGGTGCATTTCTTATTAGTATGAGGTTAATATGCAAGAGATGAATGCCATGACAATGTCAATGCTTCCATATAGGAACGTTAGAGACAAGTAGGAACAAGATAACCTCTACAATCATAAGAATATAAATCTCATTGCAACAAGAACAAGGTGCTCATGATAAATAGTTCAAGATTTAAAGATTGCTCAAAGCCATATAAATATTGAGTAAAAGATGATCGAAATAAACATGACATGAGATATAGATAAATCAAAATGTTTAATATGATCAACATATAGAAAATTATGATCAACTCATGATATCACTTATAAACAATTATGAAATGACAAGTCACTAATGGTCTTAATCATGGGTTCATTTCTTGTTAACACTATGTAAATATGCAAGAGACGAAATGCCCTGGAAATGTCAATGCTTCCATATTTGAGTGTTAGAGACAAATAGCATAGGAACTAGATACAATCTCTGCAATACATGAGAAAGAAATTATATCCCAATTAAATAGCTTATGACAAGCCAAAAACTATGATATCACATAGATTAAAAAAAATATTTTACTTAAGAATTTAATTAGCAAGAGCATATAATAATCATGAGATTTTACTTATAAAAGAATGAAATTTGTTTTACACAAAGGTCAGCAATAACATATAAATAAAATAAATAATGATCACTAGATAACACATATGAGATTGTTCTTATAAAATTTGTTTTTATAAACAAAACAAAGAAAGAACAAATTAATTATTAAGTATGTTTAAAAAATATTAAGCATTAGATGGTTTATAGCTATCATCATGACAAAATACGAGACATCCATGTCCTTAAAAGATGTCAATATTTCTATATAGAAATGTGAGACAAATATATAGCAAGAACAAGAAATAATATCTTAATAAACATGATTAGAAGCAAAACCTAAATGCAAAAAATGAATAACATAAAACTTAAATACTTTACTGTACTGATCTGAATCTGCAAAAAACGCAGTTAGAAAAACAATAAAGGAAAGAGAAACTTTTACTTACAACCCTTTGAAAAATTGTGCCCAGAAAATCCCAGTATTATATTATGGTTACGTAGGTGCATCCAAAATGGTTGTTCCAATTCCAAAAATAGGTTATAATAAAAAATTCGGTAAGCAATGACCAAGTTACGGACCTTTTTTATAACTGTTGTTTTGATAATCAGAAGAAAGATATCCTTGAGGAGAGCCCCGAAATCATGTAGATCTACAGAAAAAACATCAATAAACCCTTGAAAATATTCTGCAAAAATATTACACAACAAGTTAGGGTTAATAGGGTAAAAAAAATGCAGAAATATGCCCAGATCTGAAGAGAAGCCTAATGGCTAACAGATAGAAAGCAAATCTACAACAAAATGACAATGCCCAAATGATAATCGTTATTGATTGAAAGCAATAGAAGGTACTAGATCATAGCAACCCACTCTGATACCATATTTGAATAGTAGAGTCAAGCTAAACTAGTTAACCTATCTAAGTAACCAACAACATATCATAAAATATAAGAATAAGAAAATAAAAGGAGAAGAAAACACCGATATGCGTGGTTCACCCTAATGGGTTACATCCACAGGAAGGCAGTTTTCTATTATCTCCAGAATGTCTTCTCCAAACTTACAAGAGAGCAAAGCACAAATACCCCAAAGAATATAGATGATGTACAACAATGTCACAATAGTATTACTACTACATCAAGAATACATAATGTGTAGAGACTCACTTGACCCTATTATATGCTAAGAGACGAGGAGGAATTCCTCTCACATATTGCATGTGGGATAATATAATTCTCCAAAATAACATTTCTTAATACAATACCATGGACAAATACTCTACACATAGTGAATACAACACCATATAACTATGGGTTAAATGTATTGCTCTTTTACATAAGATTGTAGACAACTTCCGACATAATAGAAAGACATTATTACCTTCCAAGGAATATAATATATTCCAACAAGATCATCCACATATAAGGATATCAAGCAAACATTTCCCTCTTCATCTTATTAATATATAATCTTGAATCATTTTTACTTTTGAGAAACCCTTGTTATTTAAAGAAGGTGTCAATCTTGATATACCCTGATCTAGGAGTCTGTTTCAGTCCATAAATAGCTTTCTTTAACCTACACACAAGATTCTCCTTTCCTTTCTGCACAAAACCTTCAGGTTGCACTAAGTATACTTCTTCTTTTAAATCACCATTTAGAAAAGAAGATTTGAAATCTAACTAGTGCATTCTTCAGTTATGTTTAGTAGCTAATGCAACTATCAATCTAATAGCTAATGCAACTAGCAATATGATAATATTTAGTTTAGCTACTGGTGCATATGTCTCTTGAAAGTCAATCCCCTTTTGTTGAGAATAACCCTTACACAATGTTCATCTCAGCTCTTGCAGCAAGACAGACCCCTCCTACATTTACAGAGCTCGACGGAATCTTGATACAAGAAGAAGAAAGAATGAAGATTTATGAGCCAGAATCTCAGACTGTAGATCAGACATTGATGGCAAGAGGCAGATACCCACACACATGTAATCACTGGAATACACATAGAGGCAAGTTTCATGTAAGACACAGAGGTATGTCACACAATGAATCTAGTGCTAATAAAGATGTTGTATGCCATTATTGTGGAAAATCATGTCATATAGCTAGAGGCAGTTTTAAGAAGATAAACAATGATTCCAATAACAGATACATAAAACATAATGGAAATTTTGTTCGAAAAGACACCCCTGATGTCAATGGATTTAAAAACCTAAGACTGTTTATATATAAACATGCTTTGTCTGTTGAGATTGATGACGAAAATGCATGGTTTATAGATTCAGGTGCTTCTTCCCATATGTCCTGTAACATAGATTGGTATGATGAGTATTATGAAAATTTTGATGGCACACACAACTATTTGGGTGATAACAGGTCTCACAAAGTCCTAGGTCATAGAGTGATAAGTGTTAATCTACTTGATGGACAGTTTAAACATATACATAATGTGATGTATGTTTTAGGCATAAAAAGAACTTAATATATGTTTTTTCTATCACCGATAATGCTATGAAAGTTGAATTTGATAAATATAACTGCCATGTTAAAGATGTCCAAGATCATTACAGGGTTATAGCGACAGGAACCAGACTTGGTGGATTGTACAATCTGGATGCAATCAAGGGAAACCATCAAGCACTAGTAGCATCAGCTATTTCAGATGTTGAATTATGGCATCAAAGGTATGGACACCTCAATCACAATGATCTCATGTTATTAAAGAATTTTTTTATGGTTGAGGGTATTCCTGTCATAAAAAATGATCATATTGAATGTGTTGCATGTGCACTCGAAAAGCAGCACCGAAATGAATTTCCTAACCATGAAGAGAAGAGATAGACTAAACTTCTTGAACTAATACACACTGATGTATGTGGACCTATTCAGACCAGATCACTTGGTGGTGCATGTTATTTTCTGATATTTGTTGATGACAGATCCAGGTTCACATGGGCTTACTTCATAAGAAGGAAAAGCGACATGTTCGAATACTTCAAGGAATTCAGAATCAAAGTTGAGAAGCAGTAAGGTAAATACATTAAAATCCTCAGATCGGATCAAGGTGGTGAGTACAATTCTGGAGCTTTTAAAAGATATTGTATAGAAAATGGAATCCAACAGCAATTAACAACTCTGATACCAAATTAGAGAAACCAAGGAGGGAAACCAGCAGAGCACAAAGGCTCACTCAGACAGGAGGAGATGCACACTCAACTCATTTGTATTAGTCAATAAAAGGTACATAAATAGAAAATGTATAAGCTAATCTAGATCCTATAACTATGGATCAGATCCTGTAGCATAGGAGATGTTCAAACAATATATCTAGTTATAGAAAACACAAGTGAATACATTGGCTGCATTATATCTAACCGAAGGTTTACAAGAAAAGAGAGTAAAGTAATTACTATCCCATTTACAATTTGAGTATAATGTATAAATAATATACTAAGAGACTACAAATTGATTTTCAATGTTCATATTCTCTAAATTATATAGTTATGCAAAAACTAGGAAGAGGAAGAGACAAAGAGGAAAAGTTGATCTATCATGATTGTTGGTCTTCAATGTACAACAATGTGTTGAGGTGTCCTTCCGCACTAGCACTTATGCACTATTTTTGGGTTGTGTATTTGTGAGAAGGATTAGCATGCCAATGTAGCATGACAAAGTATTCAGGCGATTGAGTTTTGAGACTATGTGATTGAGTTGTAGCATTGTAACTGACACATGACTAAAATATTAACACATCTCTACCCTAACACCATGTTTCCACTACGATCCAAATCAAAGTAGTCTATTGTAATGTGCATTCTAAGCTAATCACTTTGTGCTCTATTACACCTTTAATACAACAACCAAATTTGTGTTCATATACTCAAACAAATCTTCAGTAATCTTCTCCTAATCATGATTCATATATTCCCAAACTTAGTCAATATCTGACTCCTGAAATCACATTGAACCCATAAAAAATATGTTCAACTTCATCTCTATGGTTTGAAGAAACATGGAAAAATACTCTCTTGATCCTTCCATATTTGAATTGTATCTTGTCGAAAGAAAGCTTTGTGAACCACTCCCAAATAAGCTATTTTTTCATGAGGTCTAGAATGATTCCAACATATCCCCTTCCAATTCATGGGGAACAAAGGATCTTTGAGTTGGATCCTTTCATAAATGTCTTCATAATATTCATGGGTGGATATGGTATGATGATCCTTCCACTTAAGGCCCCACTATGAGCATAAATATAACTTATTCCTAGAGTAGGAACACCATTGGACAATTATTCTAAAGCTTGCATTTTGTCTTGATTGGCCTTCAATGAAAATTTTAAGATTCCATAAATTTCTTAAAGTGTAGAAACCTTGGAGAATCTTTCTAATTCTTAAATTTGCAACCATAAAATGTTTGGCGGATTTTTGTAAAAATATTCAAATTTCTAAGGACTTTATATTGTTTTTGGACAATTTTGGCAACTTTTAGGGTAAAAAAATTATCCCATAGAATTTGGGCGAATCATTTTAGAGAAAAATGGAAATTGGTGAATCTTTTTTTGAAAAGAAAAACATCAAAAAATATCCCATGGGCTAAATTTTGCCCCTAAAATTTTCCCTGATGGCCTCTAACACCATGTGTTTTTCGACTAAAGGAAATGCAATTGCATGATCAATCCATCCAACTCCATTGACTCTTATTACAAACGAAGAGAGTTATGTTATTCCATGATCTTGTATTAAGATGCTTAAATTATTCAATGCCCAATCCATTATTCAAGGGGCCTTTATCTACACCTTGCAATATATCCTACCAAATGCCAAAGATCCGTCCTATACTCCACTTAAGGAAAAACAAATGGACTATTTTGTTCGATAAATTATGGAGAAGTTTCTAAAATAGAGAACCTATTGAGGGAGCATGAGTGTAACATAATCAATTTAAAAGATTTCCCACTCATTTGAATAATTTCACCTAAACAAGAAGTATGTAGTCCTTAATTCCCAACCTTCCATGAGATATATAAACATAGATTGTGGTTCAATTAACTAATTTAACTTTATAGCTTCATTATGAGAATAGCATGGATTATTTTAACTACTCCATTTTCTCATCTTGGAGCAAACACCTCAAAACTTCCTTACTACCCAAAACCATAAACTATTATCTTTGAGCTTACTTATTAGCCAAACCCTTAAACTAACATACACTAAATCAATTAGATTTGTAAGTACTTAAGATGAAAAAGGCTATTTTTCATGGGTAGAATCATTAAAGGTAGATTGAAATTCTGCATAGAGCTACCTATAAGATAGATGAATGAATTAATGAGATTTCGATATTATCATTATTATTTTATTTTTAATTTTATAGAATATTATATATTAAAATGACTTATACAATCTGTTAGCACTCCTGGAAACTCTTCTAGGCTGTAACTCGAAGATGCCTGGTAACTTAACCATTCTTTCAATGGTTCACTCAATGATGGGTAATATTGGATCAAAATGAATATCTAACTCATCGAATGGTATACTCAAAACAATCTTAAGTACATTCAAACAACAAGGCCTTCAAGAGCTACTGTCAGATAGGTAATAGATAAATATGGATGAAGAAACCGACTTTATTAACTAGAACACATACATACAACCATATATATATGATGGGCCAATAAAACTAGTATGATTACTTATGATCCTTTTCTCACTAATCATATGGTAAGATGACAATCACCAATAGATTATGTAAACATAGATAAAGAACAGAACTCCACTCATAAGAATAGAACAAAAATGTAAAAGAAGATCTGACAAATAACAATGAAAGAAGCTTGCATACTGAATATATTATAGGAAGTGTCTTTATCACAACAACATTGTAGTTTAGAACTCCAAATCGACCCTTTGTTCTACGGAAGTCATAGGCTTTATAGCCTTTACAAAATTATTCTGGATCCTGAAAAACTAGATCAAATTTGCTAAAAATAGACAGTAATAGTTGCAAGAAAATATGAAAAGATTCTATTTTGATGGTCAATCTCCATATCTCAAAAGATCTTCCTGATCTTCGAAATCTTTGACAGCTGCAATAGAAACTGAAGGAGAATTCAAAATTTCCATTTGGCAGACAAGTCACCTTTTACCAAAATAGGCAGCAAGCCTTATCACCTCTATCTTTGCTGGCAAAAACTGAAACATAACTCTAATCTTGATGCCTTTAGTCTTTGTCTATCATTATATATCATCCTTGAAACATTTGGATTGGAGAGTCTTGGATCTATGAAAAATAAGATCTCTCTACCATGTCTGCACTTTCGGTGGCTAGTAGAGGCAAAATTCGATCCTATTAGCTATCAAAGCTCTGTTTTCGGTGGCTAATGAACAGTTGAAGTGTTCGCCTAAGCCACCGAAAAGCCTATTTTAACAGTTAATCAGAATTGCAACAATCACGTTTTACCTTAATGTTTTAAAGCTTCAATGTTGTTCTTCTGGTGTCTCTGCAACTTGAATAGGGTCTAGGATGGCAGTAGAATCACAGGCTACCTATGGATCATAAAGATTCATGGCTACCTCTGCTAGGGTTTCCATATTATGATGTGCTTGAGACTGAGGGTTTGAATACTTTGTCTACAATTTTGAGAGCCTGATTTTTCTGTAGAGCTTGGTGTTGTCCTTCATCAACCTAAGATTTCTTTCTTTGAGCTTAGTATACTTCTTTTTTAGTTCTTGAAGAGAGTCATCTAATTTAGTATTTCTTTTAATTAATCTTTCATTGCTTCTTTTAGTTTCCTTTCAAGAACTTCTAATTCATACATCTGCCTTAGCAGCTGGTTGATCTTCTGAGATCTGGATTCCTTTGGCTTGCTAGATGAAGCCTTTGCAACTTGTTGACTTTGATCATCCTTTGGTGTAGGCGAGGGAAGATCCTCATGCCCTGCTGCAACTTGATTTTCTAGTTTAGCTCCTTGCTCTTCTTCATCATCATAATCATTGTATGGAAGGTTGAGGACATTCTTGTCTTGTGAAGAAGCTTCTTCTTTCTCTATCTTCTTACTGAAATCTAGATTCCTTTTGGCCTTGTTAGTCTTAGAATATGGAGAGGTTTGATCAACTGCAATTGGAGAGATGGCTCTCCTCTTCCTCTTTCCACTTCTAGGAGTGGAAGACTTCCTTGAAGAAGACCTCTTTTTATCCTCTGGCTATAGCTTTGTTTCAAATTCATTCCAGAACAGGAAGTACGCCCAGGCAATGTTCCTCCTTTGCAGCAGCTCAGAAACAATTAGCTTGATCAAGCCATGATGAGATAATCTACCTGCAATTTTGGTTGGCTTGGCTCTGACTTGATGAGCCATCTTAGTCAAGATTTTGTAGAGGTTTAAAGGAAGATTCAAGGGGATCCTTCCAGTGAAGTGATTCATTAATTTAAAATGATAGATCATCACCCTATTGTATCTACCCTCACAGGTTATGTAGACAAGAATTGACTTCAACAGGTGTTGCCATTTCTCCTCGAGATAGGACGCAGGAATGTTCTTCTTCCATACAATACTTTTGTGCTCAGGTTTCAGGTAGGATCTAAATTCAACATTCTTTGTAACAATGGTCTTAAACCAATTTTCTCCAGTCCTTGGAAGCTCTGTCACTTCAACTATAAGAGCTTCATCCACCTGGAATTCTTCCTTACCGATCACTTCTTTTCTGCCATCAAATGTGAGAGCAAAAGCTTCTGCTACTTGCTAATGAGATCCTTGTATTTTTTCACAAAACCTATAACAACCTGCATCTTTGAATAGTTGACATAGCTTTGGGTGTGATTCTAGGTAACATATATCACCAAGCTCTTTCCTTACGGAAGGTCCTCCTCTCTTCATTTTCTGAACTGTTTCTCTGCACCTGTAATTTGAAAATTTGAACTTGGGGAGGACAACACAATGCGGAAATTGGGAGGTTTGGCTCAACGAAAACAAACGCAAGGAATGAGGAGTGAATCAAGGGAATGCCCTAATTTTGAGGGATCCATTTGGAAATTGAGATTTGAAAAGGTAATGATTAGCTGATGAGCCTTGTGATCTTGCGAACTGGAGCTACAATAATGATGTAGGGATGAAGTCGCAATGTATAGGACAGGTGTAGGGTAAAGAGGATTTGGGATTGGACAGATCACATCAAACTCATAAAAATAATTTAAACACCTCTTACCTAATCATAATCCACTACTTGTCTTATCTTTTTAGTGGCTAATGGGTGATGATAGTGCTTCCATATTAATGGTTCCTGTGTATGAAGGACGTGTTGACTGCTTCAACCTTCCTGTGATTTCGGTGGCTAAAATAGCCTCGAAATTCATGTTTAAGCTACCGAACGTTAGGATTTTCGGTGGCTAATGAACAGTTGAAATGTTTGCCTAAGACACCAAAACCTGAGCTTTGATTTTCTTGAAGAAAAACAAAGTCCAATGTGTTTCAAACTTCATTACATACCCAAAGCTCTCACAATGAGCCTTAAAATTTTCAAAAATGTTTTTTTGACTTCCTCTCACTACATGAAATAAATTAGAAAATTTATTTGAGGAGATAACACCTGGCTCATACTCGGGGATGGAATCCTCCCTGTGAGGTTCCAAGAACCACAGATCAAATGCCTTTCCTATAAAACAAAAATCAAACCTATCCTCTAGTGTTCCATTGGGCATGGAGTTATTTTGCAAAAAACAAAAAACAAAAATGATATTTACAATGACAAGGCTTTGAATCCTTAGGTGAAATAGAGTTTCAGAAATCACCCATTGACTGGGCCACCAAACATTTCTTCACCTTCCAGACTTTGCAGTGTGAAAGTGTTGTTTTGTTGCACTTGAGTTATCACAAAAGGACATGTCCACAGAGAATCAAATTTACCGTGCTTGCCCTTGTCTTTCCTGACAACATCCCATTTTAGAACTCAGTATCCAACTTGAAAATTGTCCACCTTTGCTTTCTTGTCAAATTTTTTTTTTATCTTCTTTTGGTGAGCTTCTAAATTCTCCACCAACTGCTCTCTAACTTGCTGCAACTCAACCAAATCAAGCATTCTTCTTACCATGTCATTTGGTTCATCCTGTTCCTCTTGAAAGAACTTGGCCACTGGTAGAACTAGTTGAATGGGGAAAATAGTATCAGTACCATAAACCAATTTTAAAAGGAGAAGTCCCTGTGGATTTTTTGTCGGTCACTCTGTCAGCCAAAAGAGAAAACTTTAGTTTAGAATCCCAGGCCTTCTGATTTTTCTCCAATAGCTTTCTGATGATTCTAAATAGGCTCTTATTGGATGACTCCGCAAGGCCATTGCCTTGAGGGTAGTAGGAAGTAGAATGCACCAATTGAATGCCCAGTGACTCACACATGTTAAGCAATGCATCGACTTTAAAAGCTGGTGCATTATCAGTCACTAGTCTTTTTGGGTAGCCAAATCTGATAAAAATGTTTTCATATAGAAATTTCACGATGACTTGATGAGTGGCATTCCTTGTGGGAATTTCCTCTATCCACTTGGTAAAATAATCAGTGGCTACTAGAATCCACATGTGCTGACCACTGGATGAAGGATTAATCTCTCCTATGAAATCAAGACCCCACTACTGGAAAGGACCATTCACTACAATAGGTCTAAGGGGCAAAGATTTGAGCTGTTGCTTTCCTATGAATCTTTGGCATTTGTCACAAGATTTTACAAAGGTACACACATCAGAGAAAAGAACAGGCCAATAGTATCCAGCCCTTAGAATCTTGTGAGCTGTAGTTTTCCAGTAATGATGGCCTCCACATATGCTTGAATGGAACTGATGCATGGATTGAACTAACTCTTCTTTATCTAAACATCTAAGCAAAATACCAGAAGGATCTTTCCAATACAACAGATTGTTAATTATGCAAAATTTAATAGATATAAGCTTAAGAGCTCGTGCTTGAATCATGCTAAGTTCAGGAGGAACTTCTAAATTTTGCAAAAAATGAATAATACCTGAATACCACTCACATGAAGACAACTTCTCAGCCACATGCTGACTGTCATGCTGCTCTTATGCTGCTACCTCTGTCTGCAAGCTTGCTGAACTTATCCTAATGAAATTCATGCCTAGTAGATCACAATTTTCTTCAGTCATGAGCTTAGCTAGGCCTTGGCCTTTTACTAGCTTGGTGGTCTTTACTTCTATATCAAATTCAATCAGCTTTGCAATCCATTTGGCTCTCTTGCCATCAATGTCAGGCTGGGTTAAAATGTCCTTCACAGAAGCTGTAGGGACATAGGAAATGACCTTTGCATGTAAAATATAAATTATGATAGCTTTCAATGACTTAATAAGAGCATAAGCTTGTTTTTTAAAGGATCATACTTTAGTTCAGCATCCCTCAATGTTTTGCTGAAGAAAACGATTGGGTGATCAAGACCTTCATCATCTTTCTGCAACAAGACTGCTGCCATTGTATCATAGGAAGTGAAAGAGAAAATATAGAATCCCTCGGTGTAATATGGACTAATTAAAGTAGGAGCTTCCGTGATAGCCTGCTTGATGGCTTCAAAAGAGTTTCTTTCATTTTCTGTCCACTTAATTTCATATTCCTTCCTCAACATGGAAGTTATGTGTTTCACTAACTCAGAAAAATTAGGAATAAACCTCTTGACAAAATTGATCTTACCAAGGAATAATTGAATATCCTTTTTTTACCTTGGTATGGATAATTTCTGAATTGCTTCGACCTAAACTAGATCAATATTCACACCCTCTGCTGAAACTATGTGGCCTAGGAGTTTTCCCTCCCTAAGAGCAAATTGAGACTTTTTTGGGTTAAGAGATATCCCAAAGTGTCTACATTTCAAAAAAACCTTTTTTAAGTGTTGCAAATGTTCTTCATAACTGTTTGAGTATACAGTGATGTCATCAAGATATATGAGAACAAACTTGTCCTTTAATCCCACAAAGGCTATGTCCATGGCCCTCCGAAAAGTGGCCCCAAAATTCATCATCCCAAATGGCATCTTGGCATCATCCCAAAGCGGTTTTTTCTTGATCATCAGGCTGTACTGAAACTTGGTTGTAGCCTAAAAATCCATCTAGAAATGACATGACACTAGCTCCTGAAACTCTTTGCAACATATTCTCCATCTTGGGTAGGGGGTAGTTGTCTTTCTTGGAGCATTTATTTAGGTTTCTAAAATCGACACATAACCTGATCTCACCATTTTTCTTCCTCACTATCAATAAATTTGCAATCCGTTTAGAATACCTTAGTGGGATTATGATTTTTGTATCTCAGAGCTTTTTTATTTCTTTCTCAATCACAGGCAATAAGAGAGGGCTGATAGGCCTTAAATTCTGTTTGAAAGGGATGGTGTCCTTTTCTAGGTGAATTTTATGTTTAATGATATCTGTATCATATGTTTTCAGATCATTGTATTCCCAAGCAAATATATCAGCAAATTCTTTCATAAGACTACAATATTCTGACCTCTGATCAACAGTCAACTTAGTATCCAAACTTATGAATTTAGGATGAATTTGGCTACCTATATTGTGCTCATGGATAGCGGAATCTTTATCCCTTTTCATAGGTTTGAAGGGGACATCATTATGGTCAAAGAGATTTTCAAGAGGTCCTATACCTCGAGGTATATGATTGCTTGACAACTGAACAATATTGTTTTGACCCATTTTCTCTTTCAATTTAGGCCTCTAGGATTCCTCTACATTTAGATTTTCTTGGTCAATATGCATATTAGAAAAATCATCAACGACCTGGAGAAATTTACTAAGTTCATCATCCTCCTCAAAGACTTTCCAATATTTAACATTATCAGGTAGGGATGGCCTGTATTTAACTTGGATTTCATAGTTCAATTTAGGAGGCATAGGAGGAATGAACATACTGGCAGAGACAACAAGGGAATCATCTAGATGGTTCATAGCTCTAGGTATATAGAAAATGTCAAAAATCATGAAAGAGTCCCTAAGCTTCCATACCTCATCTCTATATGCTTTTAGCCTGACATTCTTTTCTTGAAAAGTTTTGTTCACCTGTTGTATGATGAGATATGCATCTCCAAATATCTTCAGACACATGATTCCCATCTCCTTAGCATCCTTTACTCCCAATAGAAAATCCTCATACTCTGTTATATTGTTAGTAGTCTTGAAATCAAGTTTATAAGACAAATGAATAGTCTCATTTGAAGGAGAAATCAAAACTACACCTGCACCTGCTGAGGCTTGAGTACTTGCCCCATCAGAAAACATGCTCCAGACAGAGGTGGTTACTTCGTTAGGTTGCTAATAGGTAGGATTTGTGAGATGCATAGGTACTGGCTAAGAATAATCTATTTGCAGAATACATGCCCCAAAGTCTGTGTTCACTGCATAGATGGGATGATTTATAGAATTCTTTTCATTACTGATGATGTAGGCAAGTTGATTTTCTCTATAGAGTCTCTTGGTTTCTCCTCCAAATATAGGGATTGCAGCATAAGTAAGATCCATCTGTAGGGTACCACCTAGCCTTTTACTCCATGAATGAGACAAGAGGAGGCCAAACTTGGGTGGGATATCAGAAACTACTACATCCATCACTATGCTTTTTGAAGGCAACTGGGAAAGGTTTATGACAAGGTGTTTTATGAGGCCTAGGAATTTGACTTTCCTAGAGTCAAAAGAGAAAAGATCATGGTAAGGTTTTGTGATGTTGAGCCCAAGCTCATCCATCACCGCTTTTGGCATAAGATTGTGGGATGCTCCTGAGTCAAGAAAACAATTGTGAAGGATCTTGTCATGGATGTTCAAGGATATATAGAAGGGTGGACAAGACTCATCTAGTTCTTCAACCATAGGACCTAGGGTAATTGTGGGCTTATCATCTTGCAAATTCACAAAGTCAGCATCTATGGGTGTCTTTGGTTGAAGAGATTTCAGTATAGATGACTTAAAGGAATCATTCTTCATAAGCTCTATCAAGGGAAAAAGGATTTTCAGTTTCTGAATTTCTGATTCAAGATTGAAAGAATAAGACAATTTGTTAGAAGTTCTTACCTCTTGTGGTGGAGCTTTAACCTGGATTTGATCCCGGACTGATGGCTACAATGGCCTTTGCTGCTGTTTTGAAGGAGCAACAATATTTTTTGCAGGAGTGACAGTTTTTTTAACAAGAGAAGTAGATTGTTTTGTAGGGACATGATTCTTCTTTCTGGGGGCAACAATCAAAGGTTTTTGAGTAGCAGGCTTGGACCTCAAATTGTAACCTCCTTGATCATCTGCCTGATACAAGGATTATTCAGTGATCTTCTCGTTCATGAGGGCTTCCTCATAATCTGATTGTGTCAAGAAAGAGGGATCAACTTCATCTTCCATGCAATTGATATTGTCTTCTACTTCTCCTTCTCCCTGAGTAAGATCTTGTTCTTCTTCTAACACAACATTTTGGAAATGAGCTTTGATTCTTTGTTCCTCAGCTAGATTCCTGTTCCTTTGGAGGATCTAAGCCTGTGGGTTATTCTTTTTGTAAGGGAAAGTATTAGGGTTTCTGGGAGCAAAGTCATTTGGCCCTTTACCTCTTATAGGTTGTTGACCTTGATCTTTAAATTTAGACATTTCAGATGTTAAGCTGTCCAACATCTTGGCCATTTTTTTAATTTTTGTTTCTGATGAAGAAAGATCTGAAGATTGATTCTTCCTGTCCACTTTTGCCTTCAGTTTCTGAGATGCAACAATATTAGACTGAACTTCAAGAGCATCATCTTGCATGAGTGATAAAGAGGTAGATCTTCTTTCTCTGAGAAGAAGACAAAACTCAAAATCAAAAGCATTTGCATAAGTGATTTTGGCTGAAGTCTCTGTACTTTGATCTCAACAGGGATCTTGCTGAACATTTTGTTAAATCTCTTTGTGAAATTTGAAATAGACTTGCCATTTTCTCTCCTCAAATTGCTAAATTTTTTGATATAGTAAAGGTGGTCTCTTCTTTCTCCCCAATGCTTCAAAAATATGTCATCTAGAGCTTCAATGTCAGTTACTGATCCAGTAGGTAACTCTTTGAACCATTTCCTAGCCTGACCATCTAAGCTCTGCACAAAGACCCTAGTCCACACATTCTCTTGTTCAATATTTATATTCTCAACATAACTGTAGAATGCCTCTAAATGTTCTTCAGCTGTAAAATCTCCCTCCCTAGTAAACTTAGGCATATATTTTTTATAATCTCCAGTAGGCATAGTAGAAAGGGGGTTAGGCAAATTTAGAGGGGCATATCTGGAAATGAGGATCTTTTCCATCTTAGTCAGAGGGACAACCATAGTGGATGTGGGTATGGAAGGGGCAGAAGAAGATGTTGCTGGTGTGGGTGGTAGCTGAGGAGGTATAGGTTGTAGATTTACCCCAGTGGAGTTGCCAGGAATTGAGGTGAGAGGATTCATTGGCTGATAAGAAAAATAGGAAGCCTTATAGAACTATCTGAGTAATGAGGCCAACTTCTCTTCACCTTGATCTACCACAACAAAAGTGGTTGAATATTCCTCAACTTTCAAATTTTTTGATTCACTTATAATTTTCTGAGAACTAGATGCTTCAGTAGAAGAATATTTAAAGGGAGGTCTATTCGATACAACAGAAGAAGTACCTCTAGAGGTACCTGATGCAGTTCCCCTTGTAAATCTGGAAGTCTATCTTTGCAAAGCTCTTCCTCTTCTTATAATTTGTTCAGGATCTGAAATAGGTGTCACTGGTGGCCTTTGAGGATTTGTTCTGGTATTTGGTCTTCTCGAAGCCACTTTGTTCCAATGGAGTCGCCAGATAGATGATTACAACCAGGATAATGTCCACACTTTGTCTATCCTCAAAGTTGGATCTATGTCGTCTCCCCGAGAAGTTGAGCTTCAATCTCTTCTCCCCGCCAACAGCGCCAAAATGTTAGCACTCCAGGAAACTCTTCAAGACTGTAACTCGAAGATGCCTGGCAACTTAACTATTCTTTCAATGGTTCACTCAATGATGGGTAATATTGGATCAAAATGAATATCTAACTCACTGAATGGTATACTCAAGACAATCTTAAGTACATTCAGATAACAAGGCCTTCAAGAGCTACTGTCAGATAGGTAATAGATAAATATGGATGAAGAAACTGACTTTATTAACTAGAACACATACACACAACCATATATATATGATGGGACAATAAAACTAGTATGATTACTTATGATCCTTTGCTCACTAATCAGATGGTAAGATGACAGTCACGAATAGATTATGTAAACATAGATAAAGAACAAAATTCCACTCATAAGAATAGAACAGAAATGTAAAACAAGATCTGAAAAATAACAATGAAAGCAGCTTGCATACTGAATATATTATAGAAAGTGTCTTTATCACAACAACAATGTAGTTTAGAACTCCAAATCGACCCTTTGTTCTGCAAAAGTCATAGGCTTTATAGCCTTTACAAAATTATTCTGAATACTGAAAAACTGGATCGAATTTTCTAAAAATAGACAGTAAAAAATAGTTGCAAGAAAATAGGAAAAGATCCTATTTTGATGGTCAATCTCCATATCTCAAAAGATCTTCTTGATCTTCGAAATCTTTGACAGCTGCAATAGAAACTGAAGGAGAATTCGAAATTGCCATTTGGCAGACAAGTCACCTTTTACCAAAATAGGCAGGAAGCCTTATCACCTCTATCTTTGCTGACGAAAATTGAAACATAACTCTAATCTTGATGCCTTCAGTCTTTGTTTATCATTATAAATCATCCTCGAAACATTTGGATCAGAGAGTCTTTGATCTGGGCAAAATAAGATCTCTCTGCCATGTCTGCACTTTCGGTGGCTAGTAGAGGAAAAATTCGATCGTGTTAGCTACCAAAGCTCTGTTTTCGGTGGCTAAGGAACAATTGAAGTGTTTGCCTAAGCCACCGAAAAGCCTGTTTTAATAGTTAATTAGAATTGCCACAATCATGTTTTACCTTAATGTTTCAAAGCTTCAATGCGGTTCTTCTGGTGTCTCTACAACTTGAATAGGGTCTGGGATGGCAGTAGAATCATAGGCTACCTCTGGATCATAAAGTTTTATGGCTACCTCTGCTAGGGTTTCCAGATTATGATGTGCTTGAGATTGAGGGTTTCAATAATTTGTCTGCAATTTTGACAGCCTGATTTTTCTGTAGAGCTTGGTGTTGTCCTTCATCAACCCGAGATTTCTTTCTTCGAGCTTAGTATACTTCTTTTTTAGTTCTTGAAGAGAGTCATATAATTCAGTATTTCTTTTAGTTAATTTTTCATTGCTTCTTTAATTTCCCTTTCAAGAACTTCTAATTCATACACCTGCCTTAGCAGTTGGTTGATATTCTGAGATCTGGATTCCTTTGGCTTGCTAGATGAAGCCTCTGCAACTTGTTGACTTTGACTATCCTTCGGTGTAGGTGAGGGAAGATCTTCATGCCCCGCTGCAACTTGATTTTCCAGGTCAGTTCCTTGCTCTTCTTCATCTTCAGAATCAGTGTATGGCAGGTTGAGGACATTCTTGTCTTGTGAAAAAGCTTCTTCTTTTTCTGTCTTCTTACTGAAAACTAGATTCCTTTTGGCCTTCTTAGTCTTAGAAGATAGAGAGGTTTGATTAACTGCAATTGGAGAGATGGCTCTCCTCTTCCTCTTTCCACTTCTGGAAGTGGAATACTTCTTTGAAGAAGACCTTTTTTTATCCTCTAGCTGTAGCTTTGTTTCAAATTCATTCCAGAACAGGAAGTATGCCCAGGCAATATTCCTCCTTTGCAGCAGCTCAGAAACAATTAGCTTGATCAAGCCATGATGAGATAATCTACCTGCAATTTAGGTTGGTTTGGCTCTGACTTGATGAGCCATCTTAGTCAATCTTTTGTAGAGGTAAAAAGGTAGATTCAAGGGGCTCTTTCCAGTGAAGTGATTCATTAATTTAAAATGATAGATCATCACCCTATTGTATCTACCCTCACAGGTTATGTAGACAAGAATTGACTTCAACAGGTGCTGCCATTTCTCCTCGAGATAGGATGTAGGAATGTTCTTCTTCCATACAATACTTTTGTGCTCAGGTTTCATGTATGATCTAAATTCAACATTCTTTGTAACAGTGGTCTTAAACCAATTTTCTCCAGTTCTTGGAAGCTCTGTCATTTCAGTGTTAGGAACCCATGTCAATCCTTCTCTTTACCGTGTTAGTATATTGTTGTTGGACGCATATGCTTTGTAAGTCGTCCCATAGTAATTGTTGATCCATAGTTTGTGTTATTGTTGTTGGGCGCATATGCTTTGTAAGCCGCCTGTAGTATTTGTTGATCCATAGTTTATATTGGCCCATGGTTTTGACCCATAGTATTGGCGCCTATTTTTAGTATATAAGTGTGTGTTGAGGCCAAGGAAGGCACCGTGAAGTTATTTTGTATTGAGCTTGCTCAAAGGAGGTTGCCCCCTCGAAGTGGCCTGCGATTAATATAAAAGTGATTTTGAGTTCTGCTGCTATATCGTGTATTTTGATTAATTATTTGCTGTAGGGTCCTCACATCTGGTATCAGAGCACTTTCTTGGGCTAGTTGGGTGAAATTTCTGCCCAATTTTTTTTTTCGCTTCTGTTGCAGGTTCAGATCTGGGAATAATCCCTATCCGCTTAACTGTGGGAAGTACTTGGGCATAATCCCTAAAACTCATTGTGAGGAGTACCACAGGAACCCCAAAGTAGCTGGCCCATTGAGAGGACCTGCCAGCGAAAAGGGCAACGACCCCTACCTGATTGACTAGTTCCCACCCGCGAGGTAAACCAAGAGCTGTCGTTTGTGGCCAAGCGGTTATCAGTTTTACCTGAGCCGTGGAGTGAGGGGTACTGCCCCAATACGCAAGCCGTCAGACAGCATTGGTGGCCAAGTGAATCCCTTGAACCGATAGGAAGCCGCACATACCTGGGGTCCATATCTATTTTCAGTTTCTCAATCGCAGATTTCCTCTGTCCAGAACTGTTGCCGGTCAGTTCTGCGCCGTTGCAGATCCATTTGTTGCCTATCACTTCTGCGCCGTTGCAGATTCCACTGTTTTCGATCACTTTCGTGCCATTGCAGATCCCTTCCTGAAAAAAAAAAGAAAAAAGAAAAAAAAAGGGTATAAAATTCGGTTTTTCGGCCATATCTCCTTGGTTTCAACTCTGTTTTCCCTGAAACTTCACTAACACCTCTGCAATTCCATTCTGCATATTTCATTCCTGAAGACCCTATCCCAAATT
>LPNX010698774.1:771554-790270 GCA_001517045.1 Pseudotsuga menziesii
CATCAATCAAAAGTGTAAAAGTCATCTCTGGAAATAATCATCCAAACTCGTTAAACCAATCTCTCTCCTTAAACCATAACCTTTCTGCCCTTGAACAACAACAATTCAATGCGTACCTCTTTTGAATATTTTAGGAATTGATGTGATACTATTACAGAGAATAACATAAAGAAAAAGCGCTCACGATACTGGTGTTGGTACCTTTACCTCCACAATTCCCCACTGCCAACAATTTTTATTTGCTCATAAACATTTATAAACGTACATACAGAAGATTGTTTTAACTTTTCCCCTTCGTTGAGCAAGAATGGCCATCCCAATTTCCCTTATCTTCATCCTTGCTCTCCTGATGGCTTTAACCCCACATTGCATTGCTTATTCATTTGATATACACACAAGCAAGTCCGCATACACACCCAGAGCTCGATCGACATATACACAGCAAAGCAACAACATATATACAAGCAGTAAACTGCACCCTGTAGTGATAGTCCCTGGCACAGGAGGAAACCAGGTACAAGCAAGGCTTACCGAAGACTACAAACCCAGTGGACTAATTTGCAGAAGGTGGAGTTGGGAGAGGGAGTGGTTCAGAATATGGTTTGATGTTTCTGTCATTCTTCCTCCACTGACACAATGCTTTGCTGACAGAATAAGCTTGGTCTATGATCCCCACATAGATGAATACTACAATGCCCCTGGGGTCGAGACCAGAGTGCCTTATTTCGGTTCAACCGAAGGAATGAAGTACCTTGACCCCTGCTTCAAGTATGCTCTTTTTTCTTTTCTTTGTCTCTTGATATATACACAGAGACCACACACTATATAATATGCTCTTTTTTTTCCTTTGTCTCTTGATATATACACAGAGACCACACACTATATAATACCTTCACAATTACACTCATACAGACTATATAATGGTTTTGTTGCTTTGAAATATGAAATAAACCCACAAGGCATTGCCTATTTTACGCAAATTTTGCATATCTGAACGTCTAGAATTTCAATTGCCTCGTAGATACGATGTCACCGGGGATTTGTGTGTGTGAGAGCATACATCCATGGTGGTGTTGTTGCTTTATTTTGAGTTGGCAAGACCACGGACTTAAAGGTTAAGTTCATGTGGTTGTCATAGAGGTTTACATTTAGCATAGTTTAAAAATTTTATGATTTGGGTTTGAATAGGTTGATTTTTAAAAGCTTAGGTTACAGTGGTTAAGTTTTGAAATTTTAGGGTGCTTCATGGGTTTTTGAAGGTGCTGAATCCACTTCTACCATCAAAATTGAGATTACATCATAGTTATATTTCGATTTTGCAAAAAAAAAACCACTGGATTTCAAATTTTTTTTTGGGGTCGAGTCCAAATCGTGGAATTCCTAGACATCTCTCATTCAACTATGTGTGTAATACACTCATTTGTTCATTTGTTCAGATCAGCGTGCCCTAGCGGGTAAGCCCCGAGACTTAAATGTTAGGCTCATGTGATGATGTGAGAGGTTCACATCAGCAATGAGTGTAACAAGGTGCATAGCAATTTTTTTTTTTATAACAAATGCTAAAGGTCCATTTGTTCCCCTTTGTGTGCCCTGAACGGAGGAAAACCTGTCCATGCAGATATCAGTTCATTGTATATGCTTTGGAATTATGTTTAGAAAAAAATGGCATTGCACACTTTATGCACACTCTCCATATCAAGACCTATGCCTACTAACTTTTCATGTTTTCTATAAGGGGGTGTAAGTGCATACACTATGCAATATATAATCCACAAATCATTGCAGAGAACATCTATAGTCTGTAACTAATTATGCATACCAACATTCATTACAAACACATTGTATAAGAAGTGGCTGTATTCATATTAGTATGTTTCCCAGGAGAAAAAACATGGTTGAGCCTGAAGTTGCAATTGTTTTAACCATGCAGTTTAAACCTTGGAGAGTGAGACTTGAACCTACACTATTCTTTTGTGATATTTTGAATGTGGAATTATTGAAAATATTTTGCTTTTCTATTCATGAATGTTGTTATGCATCTTGTCGGACACAAAATACATTTCTGTATCAGAGCAATGGAGGGATTTTGTTCCATCGAAGTCACCTGGGTATTGCCCTGCCTTTACAACCTGATCACTTTTGGGGTTTTTGAATGTAACAGAACCTGCAGAGATTCAACCTATTCTTTTGCAATATAGAGCCTTTTGACTGACCTGATTGATTCGTATATGCTGACATTCTTAGAACTTTCGGCCCGTTATGCAAATATCTGAGAGAGCTATATTTCACACATAATTTGCCTTGCCTTGATTCTATGTAGATTAACTTAATTTTTATGATTACAGATCCACCAAAGGTTGCTTACTGCCTATTAGATTTGTCCCTTGTGATCTTCTATTCTAGTTTAGGAGAAGTATTATGCACAACACTATGATATATTCCACTTTATGTATGTTCCATATGCCTGTTTTGGTATTTTATTTTCTTTCTTTCCGTTGGGAATTTTAATCCACACAATGTACCGTTACTGTTGAAAGTTGTTGGAATATTGCAAATTGCGTATGGTGGTATGATTCTGCAATAGGGTTTGGTGTTTTACCTATTCAAATCCCTTCAATTTCACCTCAAAAGTAGAAAGATCTAACATGCTTGTTTCATTCCTGCTAGCAATCAAATACTTTAAGGGGATTATTCACTACAATCCGCAGAAGGGTCTAATTATTAGAACCGCATCATAATCACAAACTATGTGATATACAATATACTAACAAGGGCAGTACTGGTGTAAAAAGTGACCACTACCTAGAGAAGTAAAGAGCTTTAGTTCAAGAAATAATTGTACGAGACCTGTGTATAAGTAGGTGTACTAGTAGATTAAGAAATTAGTCTTGAGCATAGGGTAAAGTTAGTGCTCTTAAAGCACACCTCGTGCTGTATATGCTCTGTGTGCTCCTTTCAGTATTCATTAATTAAATATTTGTTCGTCTATCGACTATCACCACTACAGACTAGTTTTGTGTGTGTGAAATGAATTAAACATCTACTCTCCTGATACAAGTTTACTGAGTAGTAGTTGTTGCTTCATATCTATTGATGGGTTAGAATGTGCATTGATTACTGTTATTACTATTAACTTTTGTGTGTCTGATATTAATTATACATCTACTTTGCTGATATAATTTCACTGGTTGGTAGTTGTTGCTTCATATCTATTGATGGTTTAGAATGTGCATTGATTACTGTTATTACTATTAGAAGCATTTGCATTGCTTAGATTAGCTAGTTTCTTGTTCTGACTGCACCTTCCTCACTGGGACCCAACAGGCAGTGTTGTCTTCAACCATGCTAGACTCGGCTAGATTTCCTTCTATAGGGTTTCATGCAGCAGTAGCTAACATTTTCCATGCCTTGAGAGAACTCACTGTTGTGGATGACTAGTGATAGTAGATACTGCAACTTTACATTTTCAAGCCTGCACTTCCAGGATTAATGCAATCTCCTTGGTGTTTTCGTGGACCACTTTCAAGATATCATCTGGTTATATATGGTATACCTTCGCTACTTTTCTAGTTTTCGATGAAGATGCATAAGGTGCTTCCTTCACCGTAGATTGTATATTTGAATTTCCCAGTTCCATTCACTGCCTTTTGGTCATCTATAAATGTTAATAAATTCTCTCGTTCTCTGCATTAGCCAGACGAGAGACACAATCAATGGATTCATTCCAGTCTAATTCTTCAGGCATCATCATCTGTTATATCAATAACACTGAAACAGAAGACACGTTGATAGAAGGATATCTCTGGTCATTATCAATGGTTATAGCATATAATGATAAATTGTCACGTTGAACAATCTGTTGGTAATAAAAATAGTTATCACATTCAGATAAGCAGGCTCCTTGACAATGTAGTTGAAATATTTCTTATTGGAGATTGCTAATTTAATTGTTGCTCATTACCACTGTGTTCGTGGTGCAGGTCTATAACACCATATATGTCATCCTTGGTGAAATCCCTTGAGGATGTTGGATATGTTGATGGGAAAACCCTTTTTGGTGCACCCTATGATTTCCGTTATGGTCCTGGAACAAAGTCCTTTTCTGTGGGTGCAAAGTATTTGGAAAATCTGAGAAAATTGGTGGAAGTGGCTTACACATCAAATGGCAATAAGCAAGTCATTCTTGTTTCACACAGCTTAGGAGGACTATGGGTGCTGTATTTCTTGAATCAGCAGACTTTGTCATGGCGGAAACAGTATATCAAACACCTTGTTGCCATTGCAACACCATGGGGAGGATCAGTACAAGAAATGAGGACGTTTGCATCTGGTAATTCTCTTGGGATTCCTCTTGTAAATTCCTTACTAGTTAGGGCAGAACAAAGGAGCTCTGAGAGTAATCTCTGGCTTCTGCCAGTTCCTGAAGTATATGGAAATAGGACTCTGGTCATAAGAGAACAAAAACATTATTCAGCTTCAGATATGCCAGAGTTCTTTAAGGACATAGGATTTTCTGAAGGCATTGCTCGCTACAAATCTAGAATCCGTCCTTTGACAGAACATTTGGAGGCTCCCAGAGTTCCCATAACACTAATGTTTGGAACAGGAATCAGTACACCTGAGATTCTTGTCTATGGCGAAGGTGGTTTTGATCAACAGCCTAAAGTTATCGAGGGGGATGGTGATGGGACTGTGAACTTGTGCAGCTTGTCTGCAGTTATATCAGATTGGTCTGTAGCAGAAGGTCAAAAACTGAAAGTGGTGAGAATTCCCCACTGCACTCATACAAGCATCCTTGAAAACGATGATTCAATTCAACAGATAGTTGATGAGATTCTGAGAACTGATATCCATTCGATGTATTCTGCTTTAAAGTGATTAGACGTAGCACAGTGTACTTTACTATTGTATAATTCATTTCATGATGCTAGACAATAGCATCTACAAATAGCCTTACTCCAATTCCTAGGCAATTGGGACCATGATTCCAGAGACAGGTCAATTTCACCACAAGTGCCAGGGGCTAGGACTTTGCTGATGTAACAAGGGTAAGACATTACCTTGATTGTGTTAATTAGCTACCAGCATAGAGTTATTGTAAAAGTCGATTTATTAAGCATAAAAAGGCATTCAAATTTTTGAGATGTTATTTTTTAATGGCATTTTATTTGGATTTACTTTTTTATTTTATGAGTGATTGTGGATTTTTTTGTTTTGTTTTGTTTCTTATTTAATCAACCACATAAAAAAATTTGTGACTTTTTATTTTTGGTATGTAACCTGAATTCCTTACCAGTTCTCTATACTGGTTTGTAAGCACCTTCCTACTCTCAGTGCACATAAGTGTAACCTTACACATCTCCCCCATACTGGGTTGTAAGCACCTGACTACTCTCCAGGCACATAATACTATTTAGTTACTTGTACATCTCCCCAGTAAACACCTCGCTACTCTCTATGCAATCAATTTATAATGTCTACTGTTCTGATCTCTAAATCACATAAACATAAACAAAGGTTTGTATTATTGAACTTACACTAACCAGATATTTCTTTTTAAATTCATTTAGCTACAAGTTTGTTAACGGGGCTTATAGAGAAACAATCATGTTGTTAGCTTATCGTTCAGAACAAAGTTACCATACTTGACTGCGATATTGACTCAGGTGAAGCCAAAGATTTAACTAGAGTCAGACCTGGGAAAAGGTGGTTTCATGCATTTCATTGATCTGAAATTTTACAGTGGTCATGTAATGCAATTTTTCAAGAATAACATGGTTTAAATTACATAGATGATACTACTTACTCCAAAATGCCAGTAATACTGGACAGTTGACAGATTTGCTGGTTGTTTGCTGTGAAATTGGGTTGGGAAGCAAGCAAAATGAGTCAAATTCAGGAGTTAACTTGGACTCGAAAGAGTCTAGTCACACTGGTTCACAGAAGTTCCTCCTTGACGGTTGTTCATTTTCCCAATCAACCTTAGTTTTGCAGTACAGAATTTGTTTGAATTCTCCAGCACAGCATACTAGTCTATTTATCCTTTACACAAAATGGTAAGTCACCATTGTAATATGTCAGTGGTGCTTCAAATTGATCCCTATAAAACAGATATGGGCTTTCAATTATAGCTTGGCTTCAGAAATCTATTGCCCCTCCTATAGAACATATTGTCTCTCTCCAGACCTGTATCCCCTTGCCTCTACCTTGAATCTCAAACTTGATCCTCCAAGGACATTAGTCAACAGCCTACAATTTTGATGAAACTTCCTAATCCAATGGTTAAAATAAGCTTAAAAAAGCTTCCCATGCTTAATAAGTGATTTTGCTTCACTGAATGATACATTTTTAATAAGGTCATGGAATATCAATTCAATCAACCTTAACAACCAGGGATCAACACCACCAACATCAAGATACAAAGAGAGTTTGATGTGCTTGATTAAATTCCAATCCCTTACCCTCATACATGATAGAATCAAGTAGAAACTTTGCAATCCTGAAATCCTGAAAACTATTAAGTCTGTTGAATTTTGAATGGGATCTAAAATTCTACTTTTTGCATATGAAGTGTTAAAAATTTAAGTAAAAAGATAAAAAATGAAAGATAAAGAGAATGTCATTTTTACTTTACCATTCAATATTACTGACTTCATTGTCAGAGGTATAAGACTAATCATGAGTTAATAAAAAACCGGCCAGTTTGGTACCAAACCGACCGGTTCAAGGTTTGACTCGACCGGTTTGGTACCAAACTGAACTCCAGCCAATTTTGTCCCGGTTTGAAATGGATGAAAACTGAACGGATCAACTCCACTGGTTC
This sequence comes from Pseudotsuga menziesii, assembly GCA_001517045.1. Taxonomy (NCBI): domain Eukaryota; kingdom Viridiplantae; phylum Streptophyta; class Pinopsida; order Pinales; family Pinaceae; genus Pseudotsuga; species Pseudotsuga menziesii. The sequence goes on from LPNX010698774.1 coordinate 778,378, forward strand.
TGGTTCTGAGTTGACCGGTTTTTAAAACACTGACCACACCATTAAAAAGAATGCATGGTTTTACTATTACAAAACTTTTTCCCTTCTTTGGATTACTTAATTTACGTGTTTTTGTATGTTTAAATCTATAATATGATATATCATACACCTTTGTTATGGAGTCCACTGATTCTCTAATATAATGCCAAGCAGTATATATTAATAAAAATTATCTTTCCACCACTTTTTCCCCTCTTTGGATTACTTAATTTATGTGTTTTTGTATGTTTAAATTTATAATATGATGTATCATACACTTTTCTTATGGAGTCCACTAATTCTTTAATATAATGCCAAGCAGTAAATATTAATAAAAATGATCTTTCCACCAAAATCTGTAGGTGGGTTAAACACCTTCTTATGTAGTATGGTGATTGAATTTATGTGTTTTTGTATGTTTAAATTTTTGGTATGATGTATCATACACCTTTCTTATGGAGTCCACTGATTCTCTAATATAATGCCAAGCAGTAAATATTAATAAAAATTATCTTTCCATCAGAATATATAGGTGTGTTAAACATCTTTCTTATGTAGTATGGTGATTCTGATTCTAATTTATTGCAGGTAGATACATACCACAAATCCACTTCAAATGGGGTAAAGACATTTGAATTTTGCACCCCTCCCCATCCACAGCAATGCCCTTACCAATTCACAATAGGTAATCCCCTCAAAATTTAAGTTTTCTTCTTGCTAGAGGTATTGGGTCAAAAAGTGCTAAAATATTAGAATTACAGAAAATACCATAGATATAAGCATAGTGGAGCACTTTTATTGATATGATTTAGAATTGCAGTACAAAGTAATATTTTGTCAATGAGGCCTTAGTTCATTTGTGAGATAGACCGAGTATTAGTTTAGTCAAAATAATATTTTGGTTGTGGTTTATTTCACTTGGAAATAACATGTTTGAAAGGAGTATTCTAGTTGTGGTTTATTTTAATTATATTATTTGTAAATGACATCTCCAAAAAATACAAGCCTAGGAAATTTTGATAAAATGGAATCCTTATCATTTAAATATGATAATTAAGTTAAAAGAAATCCTAATAATTATTTTTCAAAACAAATTTTAAATATATGAGATATTTGAGGCACTATGGGACTTAGTTGGGAGTGATAAAGCCAACAATTTTGTCTTTTTCCTTAAGATAATTTTCTTAATGGCATCTCTAATTTTTTTTTTCATATTTATTTATTTATTTTTAACTATTTTATTATTTTATTTATTTTGTTTTTAGCAAATTCCTTAATTTTTAATGAATTTCAATTACCAACTTTTATTGTATTTTATTATTACAATAATCAAGTATGTAATTAAAAATACTCATCAACAAACAAAATTTTGTTCCTTATTGAATTTTAATAGAATATTTTAATTCCTCAAATTGATATATTTTAAGAGTAATAATCCTCTAATTCTAAATCTTGATGCGTGATATTAATAGATAAAAATAAATTCCACTAGTGAGATAAGGATTTTTGGGAGAATATTCCCCAACACCAACCAGGAAATAAGGAATATTATTGTTTTAAAAAATGTCTTAAATCATCCAAAGAAATAACCAATTTTAGTAGCATGGACATCACTATTTGACAATCTTGATTATTTCAATGCACAAGGACTTAATAAAATGAAGGAAAGCTTTTCCTTTTTGGTACAAGATATTCTCCCTCTTGAAAGGGATTTACCCTCAAAGCTTTATCAACTATGGACTCTGCTACTTATGAAGTTGTTAGTCTTCTTGCTTCTTCATTTGACAACTGTGTTACTTTATGAAGTTTCTAGTCAAGTCTTGTATTTTCTTGCTTTGACCTACTTTGTATGCATGAATGTTCTTTCTTTTCTAGAATGTAAATTGTTTTTTAGACTTTAATGATGTACCTTCTTCTTCTTGGTTAGACCTACTTTGTATTTATAAATGTTCTTTCTTTTCTAGAATGTAAATTGTCTTTCAGATTTTAATGATGTATAATGCCAATTGATTGTATCTTCAATCACTCTTAGTTTGTGTCATAACATATATTGGGCCCATTGGGAAATTCATTGTATTGAATGAGCCCAAATTCTATTGCAAATTTGTTGGGCATTAGTTAGCCATTAGGTTGTTCTTTCTTCTTGTTATACAAATCCTTGTTCTTTTGATTCTCTATGTTAATTGGGGCATTTACTATTGAAATGAGATACTCCACAATGTCTATATCTTCTCCAATCTTTTTTGAAGTTTTAGATTTGATTCTATATATATTGTAATTATCAACGCCCTTCTCTTTATTGTATGGTTGAGATTTGATTCTTTTGGTTTTATATTTTGATTTCAAGGCTAATGAATATTTTCATAGCATTTGGAAAATATGTGAGTATTATGGAGTTTCATATATGAGGTTCTAATCCATTATCAATCTAGCAACCAAGTTTGTTATGAACTATTACTATATTCTTTAACATCTCATAATTGTTTGATGCCCCATATCATGTGATAACTATTGAAATGGCATTGAAGGATTCTTATGGTCTCTAAGGTTTGGTACGACCTTAAAGACCTAATTTTATCCAAGGGGTCCTAACCTAGCTTCAATAGAAGACCTAATTTATTCCAAGGGGTCCTAAGCTAGCTTCAATAGAAGACATCATAAATTCTAAAGAATGAATTGAGATTTATAATCATGCACTTATACTGAAATTTTTTATTCCTAGAGAGGAGTAATAAATGGAATCATGCAATTCGTTATATCCCAATAATAGATGTATCATGATGAAGAAATACCCTAATTTGATGAATGAAATAATGAAGTGGATCCTCTCTCTTAGTCTACCACTTTGATAAGATGCCCTTCAAATGGATACAAGTTTTGAAATGCTGTCCTTTAGTAGAGATGTCATAATTGAATTTTTCATATATTATTAAATGTATGGATATTTCATTCTAGCAATAAAATCAAGGGTCTTATTACATACTTGGAACTTGATATGTAAGAGTTATGCCCATTCAAAGTTATGATTTCAAAGCATTAGCAATTATAATATCTCTTTGGAAATTGAAAGTCTAGAATATAGAGGAAATATACAAATTTTGAGAAAAAGAGACCTTAATGGATACAAGTTTTGAAATGTTGTCCTTTAGTAGAGATGTCATAATTGAATTTTTCATATATTATTAAATGTATGGATATTTCATTCTAGCAATAAAATCAAGGGTCCTATTACATACTTGGAACTTGATATGTAAGAGTTATGCCCATTCAAAGTTATGATTTCAAAGCATTAGCAATTATAATATCTCTTTGGAATTGAAAGTCTAGAATATGGAGGAAATATACAAATTTTGAGAAAAAGAGACCTTAATGAGATGGTGCCAAATAAGGTCTATATTTGTAGTATCCATAGTGGTCATTGCTTCTAGCTTAATTTGGATCAATAATATCAAGTATGGCACGACCATTGATTTGCATTCTAGAGTATTAAGGTTGGTATTGTCCAATATTCTTCCACTTCATTATTTCGAGTTTTCTCAACCTATTAATTTGTATACATAAATGTCCTTTATTTTATGTGAGTGTAAGTTATATTTTACACATTAAAGGTGCATAATGCCAACTATATATTCACAATAGCTCTCTTAATTTAGATCATAAAACATCTTCCACCATTTGGGCGATTCACAACTTGAATGAGCCAAAATTCTCCTATAAAGTTGTTGGGCATTACTTTAGCCTCTGGGATGTTCTTTCTTATTCTCCAATTCCTTGTTTTTCCTATTCTCGATTTTAATTGAGGCATTTACTATGAAAATGAGGTGCTTCACATTGTCTACATTTTCTTGTTAATGTTTCTTTTGGAAATAGGGATTTTTTTTGAATAATAGGTTTGTTTCTATCTATATAGTAATTATCAAGGTGTTGTAGTGAAGAGAAATAAGGAGCTGATTTGCAAACTAAATAAGTCCATGCATGGATTAAAACAATCACCAAGAATGTGGTATTAAAAGTTTGATACTTATATATTAGGACTTGAATTCTCAAGAAGGAATGGTTATCACTATGTGAATTCCAAATAGGTTGGTGATCATTTTATTTATGTGGCCTTTTATGTTGTTGATTGGAAACAACTAGGAAATAATCAACGATGTCAAAGCTAAGTTGTATTCTATGTTTGTGTGCAAGACCTTGGTGTTGTGAAGTTAATCTTGGATTGGAAATTAAAAGAGACATAGTTAATAGAAGACTATAGTTGAGTCAGAGGAAACATGTTGAGACAATATTTGGTATTAAAAGTTTGACAATATTTGGTATTAAAAGTTTGATACTTATATATTAGGACTTGAATCCTCAAGAAGGAAAGGTTATCACTATGTGAATTCCAAATAGGTTTGTGATCATTTTATTTATGTGGCCTTGTATGTTGTTGATTGCAAACAACTAGGAAATAATCAAGGATGTCAAAGCTAAGTTGTCTTCTAAGTTTGTTGTGCAAGACCTTGGTGTTGTGAAGTTAATTTTGGAATGGAAATTAAAAGAGATTGAGTCAATAGAAGACTATAGTTGAGTCAGAGGAAATGTATTGAGACAATATTGCATACATTTACTATGAAGGAATGTAAACTGGTAAAGGTCCATATTCCTAAAAGGTTAAAGTTATCTGTAAATCAATGCCCTAAGAGTTAAGAAGATGTAGAAGCCATGTCATGTGTTTGTGATACTAGTGTCATTGGAACTTTAATGTATGTTATGATCTTTACTAGACCAAAGAATTACCCATGCAATGGGAGTTTTGAGTAGGTATATGTCAAAACCAGGGAAGGAACATTGTACACTAGTAAAAAGGGTATTCATATATTTGTGTGAAACTTCAAATTAGGCAAATGCTACCAAGGAAGACCTTGAACTCACCAGGAAATAGATATATAAGGATTGTTTTACGTAGACTGGGATGGAGATCTTGACCATAGAGGATCAACAAGTGCTTATGTTTTTGACTTATTTGATGGAGCAATTAGTTGGATGAGTAAGACACAAAATGTAGTTACACTGGAAACTACATAAGTTGAATACATGGAAGCTACTCATGGATGTAAGGAATCCATATAGTTGATTTTTTTTAGGGATTGGTTTTGTTTAGAAATAAATGAGAATAGGCCGTGATAGCTCAAGTGCATATTTTCTAGCAAAGAATCCTACTTATCATTCGATGACAAGTCATATTGATGTATAATATCATTTTGTTAGAGACTTGATTGAACAAAACAAAGTAATGTTCGAAAAGGATGATACCTTAAAGAGTGTTCCAATTAGTTGACAAATTCTATTAGTGCTAAAAATTTCTGTTGGTGTAGAGAATCAATGGGCATTGTTGCCCCCCCAGTAGCTAATTATGTGAATGTTTTCCCATTGTTCCATTATTTCAAAAAATACAACAAGTGGGAAAATGTTGGATATGTATTATCTCTTTGTTGATTCCTATGGAAAAAGGGGTGATCAACCCGTAGATAGGGGATGTGTGTGTGGGGAGGGGGTGGCTTGAAAGAAAAAAATGGGCCCATTTTCGGTATGGTTTGAGCTTTTCAACCAATGGGTTTTTGGCCCATTGGAAATTACTTTTGGTTAAGGATTTAGGATTAAAATTTAATTCAGGTTAATTGATTAAGGTTTTATATTCTATAATATTGTATTGTAAACATAAAAGATAATACAATGAGATAGAGACTAGAAAAACTATTAGGTAGGATGGTTTTCCTAGTTATGGGTTTCCAGGGTAAATATTTGTGTACCATGTCTGACCCATTGTTAATTATTGCGATTTAGATACTATTTTATATTTTTTTGTAGAGGTTTATCAAACTCTTCAACTTGGGATATTGTACCTCTTTCGAAAGGAAGAAAACTTGTTAGATGTAAATGGGTGCATATAAATAAATATGCATTAGATGGAAGTGTTGAAAGACATAAGGTTTGATTAGTCTCCAAATTATTTTCTCAAGTAGAAGGAATCGACTGTAGTGAAAACTTTGCTCCTATAGCCAAAATGAATTCCATATGCCTTGTTCTAGCCTTTGCAAATTCATATAAATGGAAGGTCGATTAGACAGATGTTAAATCCATATTCTTGCATGCATATTTGAAGGAATAAATTCACATGGATCAACCCATTGGTTGTATATAAATTGACTCTAGTCTTGTCTGTCGCCTTAATAAATCTCTCTATTTCCTTAAGGAAACTTCTTAAACTTAGTTTTCTAATATGGATAGCATTATTTTTTACATTGACTTTTCTAGATTTCATTTTGATCCCAATTCCTATAAGAAGAAAGTGGGTAACTATTAATGCTTAAAATTTACATGCATGTGACATTTTGACTAATATTACAGGAAGACATCATCAACATACAACATGAAATTCACCGAAGACATCCTCATTAGATCCACAACAGAAATTGATCCCTAGGATGACAAAATCAATCATTTTGGACAATAGAGTGACTATTTGCATTGGACACCCACGCTATAACACAACCCCGTTTTTAGAAACCCATGTGAACTAGCGTGAATTTTACTTCAAAAGTTGCGTGGCTATAAAAGCGGCAGGGCCACTAACTTTCCATAGTGCATTCAAGTCTCATAATGGTTCCCTTGGATCTAAAATTCGAAATGAAATTCTCACATGCTTGGGAACATTTAATAGCTCCCTTCATGTACTTAGATAACTAGTTCACTAGCAAGGGTGCTTACATTGGGATCTAGATGTTTCTTGGCCTTCATTTGGTCTATAAAAAAGAAACCATGGGAATGCATTCTATAAGATAAAATTAAGAGAAAATTTATGCTTTCTGAATTAGATTGAGAGCTCAACTTTCAATCCAGTTCTTATCTCTACTTGGCATGCAAAGCTCCCTTGCTTTCTTCCTCTAAGAAGAAAGTGTTTTATCCATCGTTATAAGTTTGATATCTTGCATTTGTGTTGACATAAATGACCTCCCTGAGGGAGATTTTATATTCCATTTTAAGTCATTATCTACTAGGTGACATTATTGTAACAAGCTTTACCATTGGCCAATCATCATTTGGTTTGTCATACTCTTGTTCTTTTATTTTGCTTAGCACTTGTCCATTTTTATTTATCTGTTAGTTTATTTTTATTTGTTTCTTAGAGTTTGCTTTGCCATTTGGTACATGGAATTCTAATTCTCAATTTACAATATTGTATCCTTACTACAACTTCAAGGATAATCCAAGAGGGAAGTCTACTCACCCTTGTGGCTATTTTTCCCTCAAGAGTATTTATGGTGACTATACACTTTTATTTTTGTTCATTTCATTAGAGATAGGTTCTCTTTCGCATGATAACTTATTTGGGGTGTTTTGTAGGTCTAGGAGCTCATTGTTAATCCTCTCAACATTTAGAATTTGGATGCTTACAACCCAAGTTCACTGAAAATATTAATAGTGGGGTTCCCAGTGTCTCAGGTGTGCTATCAAGAATGTCTTTTCTCTTGAAAGTCATGCTATGGTGCGGTATCTATGTTTTATACTCAAATGGTAAATCCAAGCGACTTTTGTAACTTTGTGCCCGTGTGACCATGTGTTTATGGGTCCAATACCTGCACATTTTTTTCTTTTTAGCTTATATTTTCATCTAACTTGCAATTTCAACGACTAATTAATTAATAGTAAAATTAACAAACTCAAATACAAATTTTATTTTCTTTAGTACTTAAACAACCTAGCTTAAGATAGGGAGTAAAGAAGTCGTTTCTTACCTACTATTTAAACTACAAGGCTTTGAGGTTTTCAACGTAGTTCTTACTTATCACTAGAAGTTAAACTACATCATTTTTTCTATTTCATAGATATTGTTAGTCTAGGAGTTTTGATTAAGCTATAATTAGTTTTGTATCTTATTGCTGATTTCTTATTTATTTGATCTTGTGCAAAATAATTTATAGCTCACTCATTCACACAAACAAGGGACCTACAGATTCTGCTTACTCCAAGTATGCTCTTTGACTTGCACTCTTAGCGATCTTAGCAAATTAGAAAAGGGTGAAAGGTGTGAAATATCCCCTTTTTCACATTGATTTCATTAATCTTGTAACCGTTATTTGCAAAATCATTCATTTCACACTTAGAGTTTAAATTAAATCGAGTAAAAAAATCCTTCAATGTTCACTTGTATTTTGTTTATTATGTTCTTTAGTTAGTTGCTGTTGGAATATAATCTGTCGGGATTATACAACATGTAAATAGTGTAAATATATTCAGAATATGAATAGTCATGTAGGAATATGAATAGGCTGGTCGGAATCTCAACCACCGCCTGAAATGTATAAATGTATGCATTAGCAATGGAATAATATTGAATCGGGAGTTATTACCTATCAGTGGTATCAGAGCCAAGTATAACTCCTGCCTGCATGCCTGCCATTCTGCCTGCCATTCTATCTGCCTACTGCCAGTCTGCTCATTCAGCTGCCCATTCCTCAGTCTGCTTTGCTTGGAGTTGAACGTTCTGCTATTGGCGTTACTCCTCCTCCTGCGTGCATGTATTGTATGCGTTATATTTTCCAGAGCTGTGTTTGAGAGACGTTCTTCAACACGTTTTCTCATATGCTGCGACCTCAGTTATTCCAACTGGTGAACGCCCTCTGCGTGAAGACGGCGTGAAGTGTAGATTCAGTACCTTTTTCTACAGCATGGAGGTAAACACATAAACCCTATTTTTTTGACCTAATAGAGTGACTGCGATCTCCCATTGTATTCCATCTTTCCCTACGACCTGCTGAGTTTATTCCTCTACAATTTTCAAGGTTTCGAACCTTCCCGCGGCCTCTCATAGCCTCCACGTGAAACCCTAATCCCGCGAGAAGTCTGGTGATTATTTTAAATTCTGCGTGAGTAACGACTGCTTTTTCGTGATGAAAGTATGATTGTATGAGCCCGCGATCCTCTAGACTAATCTACGATCCTCTTTGCATTGTGGTATATTTCCTCTGTTTGTTGCTGAGCAAAGTCCTTCTCCTACGAATTGGTGTACACGACCTCCAGGTAGACTTCCCTCTGCATGGATACTTGAAGAGGGTGCGTGCCATACACTTTGCTTGTCATGGGAAGCATAAGAGTTGTCGACAATTTTTGATTAATTGAAGGGCATGTAGTATCCCGATGCAATGTGTGAGTCTATGGGGTTACGGCCTCTTGTTCCTGTCAATACAATAGTCATTGCGAAAGTTGATGTACAATCCCAGACGGGACTGATGTGCCATGAGGAGGATTTGTGAGCACTGGTGCTGTCGAGAGCTGAAGCTGCATCTCTCTTTATCCCCATCTCATAGTAGCTATGAACATGAATGGGAACGAGAGGAAACACTTTGAAATTAGAGTCCATTTGTTATCTGAATGATGGCATGATTGCACCCGAACACCGTGCGTGAGCTGTGTTCTTCCAAGATTAGGAGCTAGTGTGCGTGGAGTTGTGCTCTCATACATTTGCGTGGAGTGGAGAGAGATATTCATGCCATTACCTATTGCATGAAGCTCGTTCACGCCCTCATTCAGCTGTCTGTAAACATTTTCATTCATTTCGCTGTTGCAAGTTCGTTGAATACTGATATACTGCGTGCGTTGTGACTGATATATCATACATATATATTGCATTGTGACTGATATATAATGCTTGCTGTGTTGAAGACCTATCAGTGCTTGCTGCGTTGAAGACCTATCAGTTGGAGAAATAATGTATGCTGGAGAATAATGTATGCTTCGTTGAAGAATAATATATGCTGACTGGGAATATATTGTGACTGATATATATATGCGCCACTGGAAATATTGAAGTAGATTATGAGGAGATGAAACATATTGAGTGTATGTTGCAAAGCTGAACACTGCTGCGAGCTACCTTGTCCCGTTAGAGTTGGGGTCTATCTCTTCTCTGAAGAGTGTTGCGACTTCATCAAAGATACAACCTTCCATTGAAGAGTCCATGTTGTGCTACTACAAACAAGTCTGCTGCAAGAAATTTTGTTGATGTATTATTGTATTTGAAATGTAATTTTCATGTAATAGCACTCTAGAATTAATGATATAGAGCTATTGGATTATTTTGATAAGATGCAAAATTATTTGTATAGGCTGCAGAATCATATTGTAATTTGTAAAGGAGCAGGAATCTAAACCTGCATCCCATATCTTTTTCCAAGTATTCTGTAAGTTGCAAGTTCCAGATTGAAGATGCACAATTTTGCATCTAGTGTTGGTGATGTCCTCACTGGCAAGGAAACATATCCAAAATGGTCCAGAAAGATCAAGAAATCAAGTGAGCCTGTTGAAGAATCCCTTTACTTTGTATAGAAAACAAAGAATCGGTCCAATGACCCTTCCAAGGGAGATTGCAGCAAGAGAGGACGAGGAAGAAGAAATTTCAAAGGTAGAGGGGGAAGAAACTACTCCAGCAAAAGATCAGATTTGCAGTGCAAGCGTTGTGGAAAAAATGGGCACACATCAGATCAGTGTTGGGCTTCGTGGGACTCCATCAAAGACAAGCATAACAAAAATAAAGATGATAATAAAAATCAAGATGCTAGTAAATCTTCTGATTCTGCTCATTGTATTGTTGCACATTGTAATCTTGGAATTAATGAAATGACTTCACTTTCATCTTACAAAGATTGTTGGCTGCTTGATACTGGTGCAACATCACACATGACATTTAGAAAAGACTATTTTGAAGAACTTGATGAAACAATAGATGGCATAGTTTACTTTGCAGATAAGTCAAGTCTTAAACCAAAGGGAATGGGCACCATTCGACTGACGATGCCTGGATTCCCTGATTTCTTGTTGAAGAATGTTCTTTATCTTCCAGAGTTGCAGAGAAGCCTGCTGTCCTTGGTGGAGATTCAACAGCAAGGACATTCCATCCAGATGTTTGATGGAATCGTAGAAATAAGAAAGTCCTCTGACAACCAAGTCATCATGACTGGATACGAAGATGGGAAGCTGCTGAAGCTAAAGTGTTCATCTGCAAGAGTTCAGAACTATGCCTACCTCTCTCAGCATGGAGAAGGTAATTTGTCATCTAGTTCATTGTGGCATGCGAGATTTGGTCATCTAAATTATAATAGTCTTCGTTTGTTGAGAAAGAATGGTGTATTTGGTTTGCCCACCATTCGCAAAGAGAAGAACAAATGTGATGCATGTATATTAGGGAAACACAGTAAGCTGCCATTCCATGAATCTAATTTCAGAGCAAGTAGGAAATTAGAATTAGTGCATTCTGATTTATGTGGCCCAATGCCAACTCCTTCTGCAAATGGGAATAAGTATTTTATGACATTTGTTGATGACTACTCAAGAATGTGCTGGATTTACTGTTTAAAGACAAAATCAGAAGCATTTCAAACATTCATAGACTTTCATGCATTGATAGAAAAACAAGCACAATAAAAAATTGGTACACTTCGTACTGATAATGGGAAAGAATACACTTCAAATGATTTTGAAGATTATCTTCGCCAACATGGAATTGCACATCAGACTACAGTTCCCTACAATCCTCAACAAAATGGTGTAGCAGAAAGAATGAATAGAACCATAATGAATATGGTTCACTCAATGATGTTTTTCAAGAATGTAAAACTAATGTTTTGGGGTGATGCAGTAAAATGTGCAGCCTATTTGAGAAATAGAAGTCCCTAAAATGCTCTTGATAACAAGACTCCACATGAAATGTGGTTTGTCCATCTCCCTTCAATCAAGCATCTCATAGTTTTTGGTTCCACCTGTTATGCCTTGATTCCAAAGGAGCAAAGAAACAAGCTTGGTGCTCGAAGCAGAAAATGTATTTTCCTGGGGTACG
>LPNX010698774.1:791138-817133 GCA_001517045.1 Pseudotsuga menziesii
GAGGACTCAAGACGTTGGACTCAAGTACTCTAAAGTGGATGACTTCAAACTTAATGGGTACTTAGACTCAGATTTTGATGGTGATAAGGAGACAGGAGTATCAACTTCTGGATACACTATGAGTCTTGGATCAGCAACTGTCTCATGGAGATCACGCAAACAGTCAGTTCCAGCATATTCAACAACAGAAGCAGAATATGTGGCTGTAGCTGAAGCAATGAAAGAAATAGTATGGCTCAGGAAGATACTTGAAGATTTGCAAGAAAAACAAGAGAACTCCACTCCATTATTGATCGACAATACTTCTGCAATCAAGCTGGCTAAGAATCCCAGATTCCATGATCGAACCAAACACATCAACACAAAGTATCATTTGATTCGACATCATGTAGAGGCCAAGCCAGTCCATCTTCGACATTGTTCCACAAATGATCAAGTTGCAGACATCTTCACCAAAGCGCTTGGACGAGAAAAGTTTGAAAGATTCCAAAACATGCTCAGATTTACTAACACCCCTTTGGATTAAGGGGGGGGGGATTGTTGGAATATAATCCGTCGGGATTATACAACATGTAAATAGTGTAAATATATTCAGAATATGAATAGTCATGTAGGAATATGAATAGGCTAGTTGGAATCTCAACCATCGCCTGAAATGTATAAATGTATGCATTAGCAATGGAATAATATTGAATCAAGAGTTATTACCTATCAGTTGCAAATCTCACTTTTATATTTTCTTTCAAACACATGTGTGATTCCCACTTGAGCACACACCAAAAGACCCAAAGAATTGTTTGAATCAAGTATGCTATTCACCTTGCACTCATGAAGGATCTAGATGAATCAAAACGATAAGAAAGTTTGAAGTACCTCTCTTGCACTCATTAAATCAAATTTGGACCATCATAAAATCAACGTTGCATTGTAATTCTCAACCAACTAAAATCCTTCAGTATAGGAGGTCACAATACCACATTTTATTTAGTTTAGGATTGACCCGGTTAGGCATCCAAATAATTCCCACCAATCTTCTACATATTTGAAACATAGCATTTCTTGAATTTTAGGGTACTTGTGAAATCTTGCTATCACCAAGTTTCAAAAGTAAACCCAGATAAGAAAGATGCAGTCCCAGAGGATGTAAAAGTCGAGGTATAGATGTTTCTATTCACCACATAGGGCTAGTCAACTCTTTGTGGAGGAGACACTTTCTCATTAAAGGACAAAATGCTTATCCACTCTTGACGTGGGTATCTTAGTGGCCAAGACTTAGGATACCACTAGGTGGAATTTGTGGGATGCATTTTCACCCGAGATAGATTTTGTTAGTTGTTGGAAATGTTGCCAATCCTTTTGGAATGTAACCCAAATATGCCTTGTTATAATTGATTCTTTCATACCTTCACTAGTCGAATTAAGGGGATTTCAATACCGCTGACAAGAGAGCTATTAGAAGTCCTAGTGACTATTCGAGAGGAAGGATGTTACGTCATCTAGGGAATTTGTATCTTCTTTTCTTTTTATTTACAATAACATCTTAACATAATTAAAAAGAAACAACCTTTGAGATAATTTGCACAAATACTTAGCACATACCCCTCACTTGCACCATATTACATATGTTATTATGGTTATCATAGTTTTTCATATGTTCAACTGTGTTTAAAATCCCTTCATATCTGCAATTTTAGGATCTCAAACGGGTGACTGGGATGCTTTACTGACTAACATATTGTGACTACTTTCTAATTGTTCAAGACTACAGTGGCTGTGGCCGCTGCTGATGCTGAAAGGATTCGATAGTAGTATTTTGGCTTTTAGGGGGGAGGCTTATGTCATTTCTCTATGCGATGCTCGTGAGTGTGATTAAGCCATAATGAATGAATACGCGAGTCAGTCGTAATAGTCCCAACGAATTATGATACGATTATTTTGATATTATATAGCCTCGGGGAGCTATGGGCATCAAAGCCAGGGAAGGAATGGAAGTTGGTTAAATCCACCGCTTAATCATTTTGAAATCTCTGGAATTGTGTTCTCTCTACCCACATCACCATTTCGGAACATAGAAATTTGAGGCTGTCTCTTAGATTGCGAGGAATCCCTCATATTCAAAAAGGTGTTCCCACAATAATTCCATGTAGACCATGAGGGATACAATCTAGCAGATGGAATACCAAGGAAGCTTTGTTGGGATTATATTTTCTTGGGAAAACCTTGCTTAACTCCCCTATTTATCCACCTCTTGGAGGATATACACCACCCCACCATCTCCATCTCGTGGAAGAGGTAACACCTCATCTTCACCTTTGGGAGGAAGTGCCCCTCATCACCTCCACCTTTTGGAGGAAGTGACCCCTCATCACCTCCACCCTTTGGAGGAAGTGACCCCTTATCACCTCCACCTTTTGGAGGAAGTGACCCCTCATCACCTCCACATTTTGGCATAAATACACCGCCACCTTCACCTCCAAGAGGAGGCAACACATAGAAGAAAATGGAGGCATCAAGCCTTCTATTCATGGAAAATCTAAACCTCCTAAGTGATCTAAGTTGTTTAATAGTACCATTCTTCATGGTGCAACTTGGCCATAAATGCCCCCCATGAATAAATTTGATAAACAATCACGAAACCTTATATAGGACTTTTATCAAACACTTGACTGCAAATCTGATTTATAACTTGTTTGAACTAAAAATTCATAAGATGAATTTTTTCTGATAGTTTTAAGTATAAACAAAAATACACTCAACTTCAATCTGAAGATAAATGTGACAACATAGATATTTAGGGCCAATCCTAGGGAAAAACCTCACGAGAGGAAAACCCTTGAGAGAAATTATTTCATTGAGAGAAGCGAGGTGCTCTCAAACCAGTATGGGGGAGATCCTGTCACGTTAGTCACGTTATTCTAGCCGACATAAATGAAAAATATTAAAAAATAAAAATTGAGAATTAAAAATTACATATGTACTTAAATAAAATAAAAACATAAACTAGCATAGATCCATAAATTAGATCCCTCTGGGTGCTTGATAAATCCATGTTTAAAATGGATCTATGCTAATTTACTAGATTTGTTCTTTATAAAATGATCCTTTGTATTTTTTTAATGTTCTTTTTCATATTTATTTGTCTTTTTATTCTCTCTAATTAATGATTACTGGAAATGCTAAACTCTTTTTTAAAAGATAGTCAACCTTCTTTGAAGATTCTAGCCTTTTTATTTTATTTCATTTTTAATTACTTTTAAAATAATTTAAATTAACTAACTTTCTTTATAATTCACCATAATAATAATAAAACATTTTTTTTATAATAAAATTTAGATATATTTTGGTGTGGCTTTACACTAGAATTTTGATATATTTGATCATGGCTTATTGATTAGAATAAATGAGTGTCATCCAATAACATTGATGAGATTAATGTGCGTTTAACCTAACACTACACCAACAAGTATGCTAAAACAAAAAAAAATATAGAGAAAAACATGTCGACTAATTTATCAAATAATAAAAACCCAATAATAAAACTAAATGAAAAGTAATTAAAAAATTCATATTAAACACGGATTTACCAAACACTAAAGGGATCAAAATGTTTGAGGTGTAATTTTTTATGAACATTTAAAAATTTAAGATAAAAATCACTTACTCCTAAAGAAATTGGATCCCTCTCGGTGCTTTCTAGATCTAGGTTTAAGATGGATCTATGCTGGTTTCTATTAAAGAAGAGCAAGATTGAAAATTCTTTTACAATTCAAAATTTTCATTGATTTCCATCTCAACAAATTCAGAAATGCAAATGCAACGTATGTCTTCCTCTGCTAACCTTTCTTGGGATTCCTTCCAATAGAGAATAAATGCAAAAATTGTTCACACGTGCTAGGAAAACATCAATATGATTTTTTTTTTTGGAAATTTGTACCACAAAACTGACTGACAGTGTATGACTTGTCAAAAATAAAATCAACATATTTCACCTCGGGAAATGTGCCAGAAGTCAAGTATGAAATGGTACAGATTTCTGCAGAAAGAGTCCTTCATTCTGCCTCAGGAAATGTGCCCATTCTACGTCTTGAAATCTACACCCTCTTGTTGTAGGAAATTCTGTTGTACGATCTGTCTTGGGAACCGTGCAATATGAATCTCTTGGAAACTATGCTCTTCCTTCTCTCCAGACATCTGATCTCTCTCTTCTCTCTTTTCTTTTTCCTTGGTATGATGTCTCTCTCTTTTCTCTAGAAATTCTTTTATACTTTATCTCACCCAAACTAACCCTAACTAAATCAACCAAATTAATCAAAGGATGAGATTAGATTTATTTGAGGGCTCTCATTTAATGCACATATTCACTTTATTAAATACATTAAATTAAATTTTTGGTTCCCACAACTTAAAGTCACTTTAAGTTTATAAAGTAAAAAGGTCACTTTAATAATATAAAACACACTTTACATTAAAAAGTTCACAAAGAAAAATACAATTTATGTCCCCCCCATGTGAGATCAAAATCATGGGGAAGGACCAACTGAGTTATAAAAACTAACACTCCCTCTTAACGAGGTAGGTCCTTCCAACAATTCCAATATCTCCACCACCTGGGTCTCTGTCCTTTGAAGAAGCTCCCTCTCGCTTTGGAATGTGACCTGGAGATCCATGTCGAAAAACAACTATGAACTGAGAATTGTGAGGGGAATCCTCTCTAAACCCCTGCATATGATAAAATCCTTCATACTTGTTGAGTCTCCTTCTAGTATAACTCTCCTCATCTAAAGGTATTATCTTTGCACCCACCTCATCTTCAGATCCAGTCTCAGATAACCATCCACTCGAACCTGGAAACATCACTTCTCCTTGCAAAAAATAAAGTTTGTCTCTTCTATTCCCAAGTAAAATTGTGGTACCAACTGGGTTCTCTATCTGCTATAGAAACATTTGTCCTATCTTGACAAATAATCCATACCCATCATCCTTCAATGATGACATAGAAAGTCTATTAGCTTTCATGCCTGGAAAAAATAGTACCCTATTTACTTCAAGAATTTCTCCCAGATCTAGTTGGAATTTCATAGTTCCAACTCCTCTTATCTCTTCCTGAGTATTTCCAATATCTGTTTCAACAAAGTGCCCTAGAGCAATTTCTTCTATCCTTTGAAAAACTCCATACTTTCTGGTCATATGGCTAGTTGGCCTGCTGTCAACTATCCATGTGTCATGGTAATCTACTGAATTATCTATACTAGTCTCAACTGATGCCAGAGAAAATTTCTTTTCAAATTGGGCATCATTCTCTTGTACTTCTGCTGATGCTTCTCCCTCTTTGTCTCCATCCTTCTTCTTTGGACATTGACTAGCATAGTGGAAAAACTTGTTGCAGTTATAACTACAAACCTTACTAGGGTCTTTCTCGCTTTTCTTCCCTCTTTTACCTTTACCTTTGGTAAGAAGGGATACATTTTCTTCACTACTCTTAGTGTTATTCTGGAATATCCCCTCCCGAGTCTCTTCTTGAACAAATTCATCCCATAACCTTGTCCAATCAGGAAGTCTTTCTCTAGAAACTACTCCTTGCCAAATGTGTGTCATTTTGTAGTGAACCCATTAAGAGCATATCTAACAAGCTCTCCATCCTCCACTTTCTCACCAGCAAGACCCAATTCATCTCTAACTTGAGAAATTTTTGTGAGATAAGTGGTTACTATATCAAAATCAATCATCTTGGTATTCCTCAGTTTTTCTCTAAGAACCATCTTTCTATTTTGATTCTTACTTTGATAAAGAGTACATCAAGCTTTCCAAATATCAAAAGCATGTCACTTACCTGTGATGGGAGGTATCACATGATCTTTTATAGAGTCCAAAAAGATTCTTTGTGCCTTGATACGTTTCTTATCAAAATAAGTCTCTAAAGCAAAATGTGGGAACTGTGATGGTGTCAAAAGCACCACTAATATCCCATAGCTCCAACTCTTTGAACAATACAGTTATGCGCTCTTTCCAAGGGCTGAAATTATCAGACCCATCCAGCCTATCTTCAAATCGCAATTCTGTTAAGGTCATGAATTCAACTAATAATATTTAGTTGGACCTGACTTGAATCTCTTTTGTTTTGTATCAAACAAATTAACACACCTTCTTCAACAATCACGCTCTGATACCATGAATTTGTTTGATAGTTTTAAGTATAAACACAAAACAATCACAAAACCTTATATAGGACTTTTATCAAACGCCTGACTGCAAATCTGATTTATATCTTGTATGAACTAAAAACTCATAATATGAATTTGTTTGATAGTTTTAAGTACAAACACAAATTCACTCAACTTCAATCTAAAGACAAATGTGACAACAAAGAAATTTAGGTCCAAGCCCAGGGAAAAACCTCACCAGAGGAAAGAGAAATTATTTCTATTAAAGAAGAGGAAGATTGAAACTTCTTTTACAATTCAAAAATTTCACTTATTTCCATCTCAACAAATTCAGAAATGCAAATGCAAATTATCTTTGCTTCTTCAAACCTTTCTTGGGATTCATTCCAACACAGAATAAATGCAAAAATTCCCACACATGCCAGAAAAAAAGAATATGATTTTTCTAAAACTTTATGCCACATAATTGACTGACAGTGTATAGCCTATCAGAAATAACAACAACAGATTTTACCTCAAGAAATGTTCTAGAATTCAAGTATGAATTGGTACGAATTTTTGTAGAAAGACTCCTTCAGTCTACCTTAGGAAATGTTCCCATTCTCTGTCTTGAAATCTGCGCCCTGTTGCTGTAGGAAATTCTATTGTACGACCTATCTTGGAAACTGAGCAATCTGAATCTCTTGGAAACTATGCTCTTTCTTCTCTCCAGAAATCTGATCTCTGTCTTCTCTCTTTTCTTTTTCCTTGGTATGATGTCTATCTCTCTTCCCTATACATTATTTTATACTTTATCTCACCCAAACTAATCGTAACTAACTCAACCAACTTAATCAAAGGATGAGATTAGCTTTATCGAGGGCTCTCAATTAATGCACATATTAATTTTATTAAATACATTAAATGCAATTTTTGGGTCCCACAACTTAAAGTCACTTTAAGTTTATTAAGTACAAAAGTCACTTTAATAATATAAACACACTTTACATTAAAAATTTCACTAGGAAAACTACAAATTGTATCCCCCTCATGTGACATCGAAATCATGGGGAAGGACCAACTGAGTTATGAGAACTAACACCCCAAACTCCCTTTGGATATTCCAAAATTCGAGGGGAAACAAGGGGATGACCCAACAGACTATGTGATGTCATTTCACCTATGGTGCTAATCAAATAGTATAGTCGAGGACACCATTCACCTTCAAATATTTCAAGGAATTCTTATAGGTACGACACCCAAATGGTATGTCAATATATCATATGTGTCATGTCCCCATATTTTTGGACATAAAAAGTGTTGAGCATGGCCAACACCTTGGGGGGCTTGTTAACACCCAAAAATGGTTAACTACCTCATCTACCCCATTACATGGCTCATTTGTCCACTTTCCTACCATATCTCCATAAAAAACCCATAAAACCATCTAAAAGGTCACCGAAAAGCTTAAAATGCCTCCAAAAGGCTATAAAATCCTTTTTTCCTCCAAAAATATCCAAAAAGGAATAAAAAATATAAAATAATGAGGAAAAAAGAAGAAACCCTAAATAGCTGAAACCCTAAACAGCTAAAACCCTAAAAAGCTGACCTAAACCACATGGTTTTATAAATAAGTGATGGAGACCCATTATTCCGGATCCATTATCATAACATTCCTCCCTCTGCCGAAATTGTTCTTGAAACCCTAGCTTACCATTAAGCTACTTTCACCATTGAGAACTCTTTTTGGCCCATTTCCACCACCGGAGAAAGAGAAGAAGCATCTTGGAGCTCGAAGCCACCGACATCGGACCAGCGCAACGGACTCCATCAACCTCCTCATTGGAGGTAACATCAATAAAGATCATTATTTATTTCTTTACCGTTTCTGCTTTATATTATTTACTTTTCATCGTATTGTTTCATGTTATTTGCTTTTTACTGTTTTAGCTTCAAGGACGTATTTCGATTAGTTTTTGTTTCAGTTTATCATTATTTAATTCATATATCATTGAACTGCTACTAAGGAATCCATATTCCTCAGTAGGTGCTCATTCGCACAAGCTAGGGTGAAAACCCTAGCAACAGTTTTGGCGACTCCGCTGTCTTTTTTAATTTAATTTTTCCGTACTGTACTTTCGGATGTCGTTTTTGGC
Organism: Pseudotsuga menziesii; assembly: GCA_001517045.1. Taxonomy (NCBI): domain Eukaryota; kingdom Viridiplantae; phylum Streptophyta; class Pinopsida; order Pinales; family Pinaceae; genus Pseudotsuga; species Pseudotsuga menziesii. The sequence goes on from LPNX010698774.1 coordinate 799,435, forward strand.
CGCCGGAAACCGCACTTTTTCTTTTCGCAGTCGCGGCTCGACCGCGCATTTCAGGCCCTAACCTGCGACCAGCCCGCCGCTGTCGGCCTTTTTCCTGCGTCTTGGACGTGTCCCTGAGCATTTCGCAGTCGCGGCCCGACCGCGTCTGTTGTCCTCAAAACCCGCGGCCCGACCGCGTCTGTCGTCCTCAAAACCCGCGGCCCGACCGCAGCTGTTTAGCCAAGAAAACGCGTCCCAACCGTGCCTGTTCACACCAAACCCGCGGTCCGACCGCCACTGTAGCTAAAAAACCAGCGATCTGCGCGCCACTGTTGCCTTCAAACCCGCGGTCTGACCGTGCGAGTCCGCCCCATACCCGCGGTCCGCGAACTTTTTTTTTTTGCCCTTGTTTCCGCGCCGAAACCCAACCACTTTGCCTCCATTTTTCCTGCACTTGCACAACCACCTGTTCCACTTGCAGCCCTACAGCCATTTCTGTCCCTTGTTTACAGAATTGTTTAAAAGATTTTAGCATTATTTATTTCAAAAAAAAAAAATTTCGCATGGTAAAATTTTTTAAAAGTTTTTCATACATTATTATTGTTATTGAGTAACTATTTTGGATTCATAACCTCACAAGCACACAATCTGTCCCCTAATTTAAGTGAGACCTAAAATCTACTTAACTCAACCAACACTATAACCTCATTTGAGGAACACAAAAGAATTTTGTAGTTAGGTAGGATCGGGGGGATAGGATTCCAATAACACCCCTCGGTTATTTACACGTGAGACATAGTTGTTGTCCATTAGGGAACCAAAATCCCTGAGTATTTTTTGACACGGTCACAACCGGTTTATCAGAGGGCCTCTCCCTTAGGAGGGTTGAAGTCGTGAGAGTGGTTCCGGAAGTCTGAGTGGAATACCGAAATCCATTCAGTAACTGAAGGGCTACCTTTCGCAGTTCTCGGAATACCCCTGTATAGGGATTATTGCGGTAAAATAACCAAGCGGCAGATTTACCTTTCTGGACGTGTCATGAACGGGGTATCTTAGTTGCCATACTTCTAGGTTTGCGTACCCGGTGTCCCTCCCGGTAGGGGGATACTTTAGCCATTTGACTTTACCTCACCTGAGGAATTTTGTCCAAATATTATTTATGAGGCTTATACTTAGTTTAATTATTATTATTATAAATTAATTATTGTGCAAATAACATGTAGAGTTGAGCTTGCCATGTCAGGCACAATTGGCAAGCCAACTTGCCAAGGGAGGAGATTAAGAAAGTGGAAACTCTATGAAAAAAGCAATCAGAGAGAAAAGGGAAGGTGCCCAAAAGCTATGAAAAAAGCTGTCATAATAAAAGAAAGAAATTTTTGGCAAAGGAGGGCACATTTTCCTTTTGGAGACTTAGAAAAGATGTCAAAACAAAAGCAGGAAAGCTTTGGTAAAGGAGGGTGTATTTTCCTTTTGGAGACTCAGTCTCAAAAGCACGGAAAAGCATAAAGATGTTAGGGATAAAAGCAACAAATGTTTGACTAAGGAAGGTGTAGTTGCTAAGTCAGATGGATGACTGGGGAAGGAAAACATCTCCACATGGGCCCTACATTCCAATTTTCTCAAGGAGGGCGCATGACATGGCTAGGGTTAGGGATTTATTTGTTGACTTACTCTCACAGGTCACCTATTGTCTCTACTTACCAAACATGTCACCCAGATATCTATTAAAGAACAATTCAAGATCATCCACATAGTTTGGTTGATGAATTATTGGTACATGCTTATGTGAAGCATAGTTTTCTGAGTGATGCACCTCAGAGCTTTGGGAGATGAGCCCCAAACCTTTCCTTCCCCACTCCTCCATTCCCATTCCCTTCTCTTTTCAGTTATGGAGCACATAATGTTCAGTCATTAAGTACATATTATTCATCTTTTTCAGCCTCCATCTCAGTCCAGTCGAGATCCAGTGAAGCCCAAGCTTCACCTACGTTCTTAGTCTTTCTAATGTCTAATTTTGGGCCTCCTTTCCATCATATTGAGTACTTTTATGTAATGGTCAGTAAATATATTTATTTATGATGTGTATCAGATGATAAACACTATAATTTATCTCTATCATGAAGTAATAATTCTGTCCATTAAGTTTGCATACTCATTTTTCCATGTATAAGATTAACTTGTCATTAAAATGGGGGAATTTGATAAAATCTAGTGTAATAATGATTAAGAAAGGGTTGTGGGAATGATTTTGAAAGGTGTTATATGTTCATTGAATCTGTATTAGTCTCTATCATATTTCATTTTTTGTACCGAAACCATTCTTCTATGAAATTCATGCTTAATTCAACACCCTGGCTATATCTCTAGTTATAATTAACTAGTTTTATAGTTTCTTCAATTAAAAGAGTTCCACCCACTCATTTTAAATTATGAAAGTTTCTGTTGGTCACTAAAAGACCCATATACCCATACCGACCTCTATATTGAATTTGTTTTGAGTTCGTACAATGATTTGGTAGCCCATTTCACAAGACTTCACCAGTCCAAAATTGCCAAAAATTCCCAATTCACTCCTAAACTCCCCAATATGATCCAAAGCATTATGAACTGTCCCAAAAATTATTTTAAGCTATATAAATTTCAGAAAAAACCTCAAATCCTTTCCCCGATCCCATGGTCGAAAGGACATAATAAACCTTCCTAGTTTCACGGTTGGGTGACCTAGAAGTGGGGGATTAAGTTTCCGCATAGAAGACTCTGAAACCTGAATGGTAACCAATATAAATGTGTTAGGGAAGGTGAATTATTTTTTATGAAACTTACCCTGGTTTCTTTCCCCTACCAGCTCCCTTTCCTACAAATTTCTTTGCAAAATACCTCCATTTCCCTAGTCAGAAATTTATCGAATGTTTGCAAGTGTCATATCAGAGTTTTAATTTAATTTTCAGCAATATTTAGTGATCTGATATGCATATCAGACTTTGGATCATTAAAATGGTATAATATCTCTTTCCTTTGATCATCATGTGGAAATAAATCTCTGAGCGAAGAAAGTTGCAGCCACGAGGCTCCTACCATACTTTGAGCAAGACTTTGATGGGAAGAATGAAGAATACTGCAGCAGGTATGAAGAAAACATTGAGCAGTATGAAGAAGACGATTATGAACAAACCACATGTAGTACCTCAGGTATATTATTTAGGGATGATGTTGATTATTTCTGGCCTCCATATTATGATGAATCCATTTGGAAGAAATATACTAGTGTCGGTGGTAAAGTGTTCAATGGGAAGAACTCTAAGAAATATTCCCAATATTTCATGGAATACTGTACCTTGAAAGAAGAGATAAGGGAGGTTTTATATTTCTGAGATTTCTGTACTCTAGAGATACAAAATCCATTCAAAGATCCTCACTGTGGGGAAAACATAAAAAATATTGCACATGTGGTGGATGAAGTGTTCCAGAAAGTTGAGATTAGTTGTTTACCACCTATAGAAGAAAGGGAAAATTATTCAAATCCATCTACATCTTCAAGCATTATGAGATTTTTTGGGCTCTCTTCAAGAATATTTCCCAAGAGTGGTGACTTGAGTACCACTCAAGATGGAAAAACATCAAGCTTCTTGAAATAAGATGAAGAGAATCCATGTGTAGATGAAGACCCAACAATAAAAAATTTGGTTGTTGGTAGTGTGGAGAATGAATGCACTTCCAATTTCTTTGTGGGTGATATGCATATAACTGATAGAGATGTGGGCTCATGTATGGGCAGAGAGACACCTTTTGGATCAGATCCAAAAGGATAATTCAAATCAGAATTACAATCGCCTTTGGATCCATCTAAAGAAGAATAAAATAGGGCCACACCGCTTGGGTGTGAACTAGACATTTTGGTGGAAGAGCAGACCACCAAAGTATCTGTACAGAAAAAGGATAAGATGAAGAACATGGATAATAAAAGTTATGATTTTTGCAGCAGCCATGTACACCTGAATCCATCTGATCCATTTAATATAAAGAGACTTCACTTGCATATGAGGACTGCAAGATGAAGGAAAATTGTGAGGGTGATGAATTTGCTCCTAGTTTTTCTGTTAGTGAACCCAAAGTCAATGCAGAGGAGGGTGATACTGTAAATGGTGATAAGGGATATTTTGTATCATATCCAAAAGAATAAAATATATCATATTTGATATCAGCATCTGAACTTCCTAATGAAGTGGATGACAAGCCCCCACCAGTTGGATGTCAACTAGGAAATTTGAAGAAGAAAAATATGATGCAAATGGATGCACATAGTTCATGGACTCTCTTTCAGCATGATGAAGTTGAATCCACATTATAGGAGAGGCTTAACCTCAATGAGAATCCAAATCCCACTATCACCATTGTGGAAAGCTATGATCCATCCAGTCTTGCAGGTGAGAAAGTAGAAAGAAAGATTCTTAAAGAGAAGTGCAAGTCACTGCAAGAAAATTGTAGAAAAGAAGAAGGGGGTGATTTTCCTCAAGAACCCCACTCGTTTCCTTGGCCTTTTAAGATGGATGAAATGAATATTCAAAAGGATTTACACCTTCTCCAATACACACATTATTCAGTGACACATCAGTGTTGGATAGTTGCTTCATTGGAAGATCAATATTCTCTTGAAGCCAAGGAGGGGATGTGGAAGGCATTGTCTACAATACAAGGGGAATTATTACAATTCATTTCTTATAGAGATGATTTGATTGAGCTTGCTGATGTGTTTCATGGAGAATCCTTGAAGGATGAAGAATAAATTTTCAAGCTCACACAAGAGTTGTTGATCACCCAAGACTCCTTTAAGAGCACTCAATGTACACTCCAAGAATCCAAGATGGAGATGGAGAAACTTCATGAGAAGTTTCAAATATCTTGCCTACCCTCCTACACACCATTCAACCATATTCACAAGACTGATTGCATTCTTGAACATATGGAGGAATCTCATGAGATGGTGGATCATGAGATGCGCTTAGGTTTGCAGGTGCTTGAGGACTGTGTAGACAAGTTTCATGAGAACCAAGCACTTGGTATTTTCCATAAAAAAATGGAATTGTTTTCTGGAAAGAATCCCTTCCCCATAAAAGAGTCAGATAAAGATGAAGATAGGGCAGCCATAAGTTGGATGGATGAGTGTTGAATATATCTGATTCACAAATCTTCCCACACTTCTATTTCAGCCTCATCAAGTGGGGATGAAAATTGGGAGAATAAATTTTCCTTCTTGGTGCACCGGGAAGAGCTTGAGGCTTTTCTAGAGGTTCATGATGACTTTCTGAATGCAACATCACCCTCCTAGCAGCCACATAGGCACATATTTCTGTCACTTGATACCATTCAGCCACATATGGATTGGGTGGAAGATTACATGTCACACATGGAGTATTCTTGAAGAATTTTTTTTGCTCATGAGTAGTGGAAGGAAATTGAGCAAGAAAACTACTAAGAGGAGTTGATTAGAAAAATATCTTGCATAAGGTGGTATTTGTGGAGGAAATCCACATAGTTAGATGGATGCCTGCATCTTTTGACCAGTAGCAGAGAGTTGAGCCATTGGGATTGTGCACATGGGAAAGAAATAAAATTCCCATATGGATATGATATTTGGATGATTTGTTCATCTATGGTAGGAATGGGTAGATACTTGTTGGAGTTATGCACGTTGGAGGGTGTGCCTTTTGCTTACACCATGGAATTTTCAGCAGACACATCCTACATATTTTGTGAGCAACATGGGTATTAATGGATGTTGGAGGATGCCTATATTTGTCTTGAGACATGGGAATCACACCTATCTCATTGCATCAAAAAAATAGGGAGCTTCAGTGCTATTATGCATCAAGTACACAAATAATTTTATGTTGGGTGGAGAAGACTCAGAGATCTCCAATGTTGCATGGGGACCTCTCAATTTTCTGTGCAGTGGTATAATTTCCACATCATGATTTTTATATTCTATGATGATGGAATTTTGTTGTTTTTATTGATGAGTGGAATGAGGAAGAAAATACCTTGGGACCTTGGAATTCTTGGGAATGACATATTTCCAAAGGGAGCAATAGTATTTGGATATTTACAGTTCATGAGGAAATGGGATCCAAGCATATTTTGTCTTATAAGTTATGTTAGAAGGAATTCTCACTAAACGGGGTAGAATGCAAGCATTGGGACCTTGGAATTGCTTGTTTTTGGAGAAACTTTACATGTTGGCTTGATGGAGCAAGTTAATTTTTTTTTCACATGAGTTCATGCTCCAATTCTCCTACACGGTGGAAAAATTTGCAACACTCTGGAGTGCTTCTACTTGAGGAAAAGCATAATTGGGAGCGGAGGACTGTCATGTCCCCATATTTTTGGACATAAAATTGTTGAAAATGGACAACACCTTGGGGGGGTCAAAGATGCATTAATTATCTCACCTAGCGAATTTTGTCCAAATATTATTTATGAGGCTTATACTTAGTTTAATTAACTATAAATTAATTATTGTGCAAATAACATGTGAAATTGAGCTTTCCATGTCAGGCATAGTTAGCAAGCTAACTTGCCAAGGGAGGAGATTAAGAAAGTGGAAACTCTATGATAAAAACAGTCAAAGAGAAAAGGGAAAGTTCCCAAAAGATATGACAAAAGCTGTCATAATAAAAACAAGAATTTTTTGGGAAAGGAGGGTGCAGTTTCCTTTTGGAGACTCAGAAAAGCATTTAGAAAAAAAGGAGGAAAGTTTTGACAAAGGAGGGCGCAGTTTCCTTTTCATGACTTAGTCTCAATAGTAGGGAAAAGCATAAAGCTGTTAGGGATAAAAGAATCAACTCTTTGACTAAGGAAGGCACAATTTCTAAGTTAGGTGGATGACTTGGGAAGGGAAACGTCTCCACATGCCCCCTACATTCCAATTTGCTCAAGGAAGGCGCATGACATGGATGGGGTTAGGGATTTAGGTGATGAATTTCTCTCATATGTCACCTATTGCCTCTACTTGCTAAACAAGTCACCAAATGATCTTTTAAAGAATATTTCGAGCTCATTCACATAGTTTGTTTGATGAATTATTGGTACATGCTTATGTGAAGCATAGTTTTCTGAGTGATGCACCTCAAAATCTTTGGGAGATGAGCCCCAAACCTTTCCTTCTCCACTCCTACATTCCCATTCCACTCTCTTTGCAGGTATAGAGCGCATAATGTTCATCTAGTGAGCACATATCAGTCATATTTTTTATCCTCCATCTCAGTCAAGTCGAGCTCTAGTGAAGCCCAAGATTCACCTATGCTCTTAGTCTTTCTCATGTCTAATTTTGGGCCTCCTGCCCATCATTTTGAGTCCTTTGATGTAATGGTCAGTCAATATATTATTTCTTATGTGTATCAGTTGATAAAATCTATAATTTTATATCTTTCATGCTATAATAATTCTATCCATTAAGTTTGCATACTCAGTTTCCCATGTATAAGCTTAACTTGTCATTTAAATGGGGGAATTTGATAAATCTAGTGTAATAATGAGTAAGAAAGGGTTGCGGGAATGGTTTTGAAAGGTGTTGTATGTTCATTGAATATATATTAGTCTCTTTCAGATTTAAATTTCTATACTGAAACCATTCTGCTATGAAATTCATGCTTAATTCTGCACCCTAGCCAGATCACTAGTTATAATTAACTAGTTTATGCAATTAAAAGAGTTCCACCCACTCATTTTCAATTCTGCAATTCGATATGGATCACTGAAATACCCCTATATCCACACCTCCATCCATATTTCAAATTATTTGAGGCCGTACATTGATTTGGTAGCTTCCATTACGCAGGACTTCACTAGTCCAAAATTGCCAAAAATTCCCAATTCACTCCTAAAATTCGTAATCCGATCCAGAACCATTCTGAACTGTACAAACATTATTTTCAGACATATAAATTTTATACAACACCTCTGTGCCTTTCCCTAATCCTCTGGTCAAAAGGACAGAATAAACCTTCCTAGTTTCATGGTTGGGTGACCAAAAAGCGGGGGATTAAGTTTCCATATAGAGGAATATGAAACCTGAATGGTACCCAATATAAATGTGTCAGGGAAGGATAATTCACTGTTCTGAAACTTACCCTGGTTGCTTTCTTCTTCCAGCTCCCTTGTAACAAATTTCTCTGCAAAATACCTTCATTTCCCTAGTTAGAAATTTACAGAGTGTTTGCAAGTGTCATACAATAGTTTTAATTTAATTTGCATAAATAGTTAGTGATCTGATCTGCATATCAGACTTCATATCATTACAATATGCTACTTATTCCACCTTTCATTCCATTTCTACCACCTTCCTGACATACTTCCAGTTTCCCATACGCCATGATTTAGGGATTGAAACTCTCATAGATTTTCAACAAAATACCTCAACTCACATCGCATATCATATCCACGAGTGGCGTAGACATATAACCTTGTGCAAGATATAAATCCAACCATAATTTTTGTTAGATTAGTTCCTCAAATCGCTATAACCAATGATCATGAAGGATGTGGAAACCACATTTCCCAAAATAGAAGACAAGGCCATCCTCAAATCCCAACATTTCGATCTAATCTATGAACAATCTGGGTACTTGTATACCATCCTCCCTAATTCCCTGAGGCATCATTCTCTAAACCTAACACCTCCAGGAACATAACAGTCTGTTGGTGGGATTATCATAACTATCTCTCATCATGGAAATGCTCCCCAACCACCAAATCCTATTCCATATAATGTTGCACATCAATACTTTCCAACACCTCCTACATCAATGGCTCTAACGATTATTCCAACTCCTCCATTTGGGTAGTTTTCGTACTGACCATATAGTCCTACATATCCCAATGCTATTCAAGCACTTCTTGTGCCACCACCTCAAGTGGCACCACCAACTCCTACATCCACTTCATATAGAGCCCATAACCATACTTCCATGCACCCATTTACAATCCATATTTACCATTTCTTGGTCCACCTAGTTCTCTCCCCATGCCTTAAGTTGGGTTTAATATAATACAACCTTCTCCCACACAACAAACACAATTATTTGAGTAGTTGGACTTAGTTAATCCCCATGAATATTCAGAATCATGGGAAGAAGAAAGTAAATAATAAGTATAACCAACAACAAGGGTAGAGGGGAAATCCCCCTCCCAAAAAGAACCAAAACCTGGGTAACCCAACTGAGGGGACTAACAATTCCCCTAAATAAGGAAAGAACACAAACCTTTGGATGAACTTTCCTTGCTATATGTGCGTAGAATATGGATATTACACTTATCATTGCTTGTTGATACCAAAATTTCAACAATTGATTGAGGATATGGAAAAGGATACAATCAATTCTCTTCAACCACTAATAGCCCCACAACCTTAGTAGCATGTGTTACGACAACCCTTTTCCAGTCAAGGGGTGGTTTCCAGGGAATTTTTTAAGGATCTATACTTATTTAAAAGTGTATTAATCTTGGTGAATTTTACCAATTCTTAAAATGTCAAATATAAAATATTTGGCGATATTTTTCTAAAAATATTTCCATTTATAAGGATTTTATATAGTTTATATAATAATTTGGCGATTTTTAGAGTGAAATATTTTAATCCGTCAAAATTGGGCAAAACAGAGCTTCAAAAAAGAAAATTGGTGAATCATTTTTTTGGGAAAAAAACATGGAAAAATAGACGAAGGGATAAATTTCACCCCTAAAATTTTCCTTGGTAGTTTCCCAACAATAGGAACCTCACTGACTAGGCGATGTAACCTTCCAAAACATCTACATGAATGTGATTGATATCAATATTTAGACTTTTATCAAGGGTTATGGAACTCCTGGCGCTCTATGGAGGGAGTATGTGCCTACTAATTCTAGTGTTCCTTTGCATATATATCGTCCAAACAATGATTAAATCCCTCAGATCCCTAATATGTTGCTTCCACAAACTTTGCAAAACCCCCATCTGAAATCTACACACAAGTATAACATTTTGCATGATTTGTCCTAGTCCCCCACTGCTATGTCAACATTAGAAGTCCTATAGTCATGCCTTTCTCGATGAGAGGCATTGCTTAACGCTTTAGGAGGAATCAACCTTTCCAATTTGCTTGATGACCTTAAACCTTAACAAAGGAAAGAAATGACTACCCTTATCAGTCTCTTTCCAGAATCTGGTCACCATCAATAACATAATCATTCATCAATGCATGCATCTACTTATGTGATGTATACCCATGTATCGAAACATCTGGGCTCACTAGAATTAGTCCCCTCATATTTCTCCCTTCATGCTTATGATGAAGACCATAAAAAACATTGGTTTTATACTAGAACGACCCCATCGTGTTAGGGGGGAAAATGGCACTCTTGGATATCGAAGTGGTCGACACACAACTCAACTACAATATTTGGAGGGATGTAGTTACATGTACACCATGAAGGTGGTATTTTCATCAATTTTCCACATCATGATGTTTCCCCACAATTGGAAAATCATCACCCTTAACCAAATGAATTACTATGACCCTCACCCCAACTGAAACCCTGAAAACACCCTACCCACCCTGAAACCTTGACAACACCCAACCCACCATAGGATAAATCACTCCCTCGCCATATGTTGATATAGTTCCAGGCATTTACAAATATTCCACATTTCTGGGTGCAGAGTTTGGCCCTCCACCAGTTATGCCTGCATCCACAGACGATATTATGTGCACTATCTTCACCTTTGAATACAAGTTTCTGCACCAACATCAAGTCCTAAAACTAGTCATGGAATTAAGAAAATCATAAGTCCATTAGTACCACCAATGTTTCATATCCATTTCTTGTTTACCCCCATGGGAGTACAAGGAACCTTGGTGATGGATCAACTCACATTACCTGGGATTACGTTGGGATTGCTAGTGTGGTACTTAACATCACCTTATCCTGAGAAGGTACCAAAAGAAATAGATTAGTATAATTTCATTCCCTTGGTACCCACAAGCATACCATGAATAACATGCATAGCTCTGGGACTACCAATGACAAAGCCACCACCAATCATAACCAAATCAAATGCTGGGGGCATCAACCAGCCAATTTGAAATCCCTTGTTGTACCAAATAATACATTTCCCCCTAAAATCAACCAACCATGTGCTTTGTGCATACACTTGGGACATGCAACAAACCTATGCCCCACATGTGCTTTGTTAGTGTGATGCATGCCACCAACACTTCAATAGGGGCACAATAGCCACATTGTTTACACTCAATACAAAAACCAAATACAAGACATTGCACACCAATCATGCATTCACAATTAGTTCTCAGTTTGGTGACTATAGACATCATTGTCCCAAACTCCCTCAATTTCAGGATGCAATAGTGACCAGTTTCCTCATGCACCCTGCGGTTGAAATACCTCAATTGATTTCCCAAGAAATTACTTCCATAAACATTGTCACTACATCAAAACCAACAAAGGAAGAGCATGGTGGGTGTTTACCATGTGGGAACCACATCCATATGATTCCACCCACTATAGGCGTGGTCCCACCTAACCACGCCTCAAGGCCACTAGATCCATCCCATACACTCAACCATGTGTATTCCACTAAGCTTCACTACATCAAAACCAAGAAAGGAAGATCATGGTGGCTATTCATCATGTGGAAACCACACCCATATGATTCCATCCACTATAGTCTTGGTCCCACCTAACCACTCCTTGATTCCACCAGGAGTCTAGGTCCATCCCATACACTCAACCATGTGTATGCCAATCACCCATATTGATCATGAATTTTTTTAACCCAATACTTGTTTTAGTTCCCCATCCTGCATGCAGAATGAGTCGTTCACTTAAAAAAAAGTAGCTACGAGACAATCCTCCTCCCCCCACGGAAAAAACACCATTGTTTCCTCAAGAGGAAATATTTCCCTTGCCACTTTCCACCACTAATCACGTTGACATCGTCAACATATCATCTTTATCAATATTTTCTACCAGTGACTATCTTCAATCTCTGATGAAGATCATGATTCACCACTGACGTAAGCCTTTGTCATGGTATACAACCATGATCTAGTACACACTCCTTACATCTCATGAGACATTTGTCATGTGTTGGGTGACCTTGGGAGAGATCATTTAAACAACCTCACTAATGGGTCACATTTGACAAAACCCTTCCCATAAGTCAACAGACTTAAGACACTGCACAAAAACACAAATGTTCTATCGCCTAGATAAGTTGCACCGATTTCCAACATCAGTAGTATTTATTAAGAATATGTGAGTCCACCGTTCACCCTCTATGTTGTCCCTTTAATTAAATACAATGAAACATCTCATTTTCTGGAAGTTTAAATTATCATGATTAAAATTTCATACAATATGTGTGACCAAATGCTTGTTTGTCATGTAGATAATCCACCAATATAGCCTATGCTTCGTTGGCTTCACTGATGACACACGCCATTGGGAATCCATTGCTTGGGCCATTTATACTCCAAGTCATGTTCTATACCACTTTGGTGGAGCATGCCTTGGATCAGTCACTGATAATCAAGAAGAGTATGAGGTGGTCATTGAATTATTGAACGATGCCACCCACATCGGGACACAATATCTTCATCTCCACTTAGCTTCCCAACTTGTTGTCTTACATCTAAACAATGTTTTTCATGTACTCAGTCCCCTACTCTTTTGTAAGTTCTTATGAGTGCACTTCCTTTCCCGACAATTTAAAATCATCATATTCACTCATGTCCCTAGGAGCCCTAGCCATCATGTTTTTCGTGTACTCAGTCCCCTCCTCTTTTGCAAGTTCTTACAAGTACACTTCCTCACTTGACAATTTGAAACCATCATGTTCACTCATGTCCCTATGAGTGCATTTGTTGATCACAACGCTAATGAGGTCCTTGTTTGGCACCTAATAAATAAATAGTCAAGTTGATCAAGCACAAAAAACAAAATATATGTGTTTTTACCATACAAGTTATGTGATAGTCACTAACTAAACATCAAAATAAAAGCATATATGTATGCATCACAAAAACATACATCATACATGTGTACATCAAACACATAAAGAGCCAAAAATGACACAAAAAATGGTGTGTACATATGTATCTCATCATGAGGCCTGTAGCTAGGAATTTTGCACCTACCGCGGACACAAGCTGTTCCTCTAGTCTGAATGGTTCAGATCTAGAACAAATGGTACACAACAAGATTGGAAGACATTCCCTAGAATGAGTGGAGATATGGAATCAAGTGTATTTGATGTGATAGTATAGTTGTTTCATGTAAAGATGATCCTTCACGGATGTACCTGCATAATCACAAGAAAACAAGAAAATAGATAAAATAGAACCAGGATATAATCCACTATTCTATATTGATGACTAAGGAATTTAATAATAAAACATATGATAATGACACAAATATATTTTATGGGAAAGGAACCAATTTTGCATTAGAAAGTAGAGAAGAAGTTTACAACCTATGCCTTAGTGTCGATGTACTCCTTCACAAAGCCAACATCTCGTCCCTAATAGCTTCAACTTGCTCCCTCAAGCTCACTTAACTGATTTAGGTTAGAATATCAAAGCAACAACATAACTTTACTCTCTCCTCAACCATGGAAAATGAGCTTGCTTTTGTAGGCTTGGGATGGATAGAGATGGTTGAGAAACTTGTGGATGAGGTGGAAGGGAGATCCCAAAAGGATGGATCTCGAGTCTAGGTAGCCCTAGGAGGCAGGGATGAGGTTTCCACGACCATAGAAATGTGGATCCATGCTGGTATACTTCATACAATATACTCCATCAACACATGGGGAAAAAGCTATGAGCGCTTTTCAACAGATACCCAAGGTCTTCGTCTCGTCTTCCACAAAGTACGATTCTATCCATGTGATTACAATGATCTGAAGTCAAACATGGTAGAAACCACTTGATTACCGATCAATGATGTGAATTGTTAACAAGTGCGAGGGAGGTCACCATTAATGTCAATGATTCCCAAGGTACCCTAGTACAATCTCATGAGTGTGAATAGATGATTTGATGTCGGAAAATCAGTCGAATCTTTCAATCAAAGGTCAATGATGTGAACCTATGTCGAGAGTGAGATAATCTGTCATTAAGGCATACAAATCTCAAGGTACTAAACTTATTTCTAAGACTAATTCCTGGATGATGAGTTGATGCCAACAGGAATAGTCTTGTCGAAGGAGGGCCATAATGAATCCTACATCGATGACATGAAACTCAGAACAAAGTTCTAGAATGTTGTAGACAATGTAACCATCAGATAGACTCAAAAGTACTGACACAAAGGTTGTTTTAACTGCAGAGGTAAACTTCTAACTTCCCTTTGAACATCGGGCGGCATGACAAAAGAATTGGCAGAATTTACTCGACGAGGTGAAACACAATATGACAATGGACAATGCATTCTTTGAAAGACTCAAAGGAGTGACATGAATCATGAAAGTGGATCGACTCAGAGACAAGTTGAATACCCAATTGAATGAATGAAATGCAGACAAGTGCCATGTTCAGAGATGACAACAACTGCCATTTTATTTGGAAAATGAATTGATTCCCTTCCCTTAATTTCCCCATCATCATTGATGAGTGCCTCTTTTCATTTTTATGAGTTCAAAGAAGGTAACAAACACTCATTGTATCTTATCCAAATACAAGTCCATTCTCATATGTTTTATGAACCTGAGAAAGGAGGGGTTCGTTCCCAAAAATGGGTCTCTAAGTGTTTAGTTTAACGAGTCCAATGAAATTTAACTCGGTATTGTTCACGTTTAGAAAGTCTGAATGAAGACGGAAGAAGACTCCAAAGGGTCCTTTTTCGTATGATTTAGACTTTAGGGCCCAAAAAAGTAATAAAAACCAACTTATTTACAATTTACCAAACCTTGGAGAGCATTTTGGGAGATTTGGAGCCAAAAATTCAGCTGGAGATTATGGGAGCATCCACCGTACATTTTTTTGCACCGTCGGATTCAAGTAAAAGCTAAAACAATCCTCTTTCTTTTCATGGTTTCCAATTTTTAATTTTGATAGGTTTTTGAGCTCAAAGGTCGAACCTAAAATAGAAAAAGTGGGCACCACACTTGGCCTTTACGAGAAAGGCGATGCTCGACATAAACCGCGTTTTTTCAATTCAACACAGGTAGAGGCACCGCTCTGTCTTAACTAGACAGAGGTGGTGGCACTGCTCTATCTTAACTGGACAGAGGCGGTGCCGGCTGTGAGATTCAAAAAACATATGGACCAACCAAAATAAAAGTTTGTAAGAAATTTTGATAGTTGGGAATGCTTCTAAATGGCTCTTTAATTTTTTTTGGCAGGTTCATTTGATCACAAAATGGTTATTTGGAAAGAAAGACAACACGATGATGACGATTCCCTTGTCGCAAGAAATGTGGGTTGTGTGGCTACCCTACGGGGTTGTGGCCTCCTAAAGTTCTTATGGAACCCTAGTATGGTTTCACAACCCTACTTACTAGAATATATTCTACAAATGTGGAACCTAGAGAACAACATTTTGAGGCGGGACCTCATGTTTTGAATATAGAGGTGGAAGAAATATACTTCTTGACAAGGCTGTCCAGGTGAGGGGCCCCTATTTCTCTAATTGCTCCCTAAGGAGGGGACGTGACTACTCAAGAATTGATTGATCGTCATTGTCTTCCTGGCACGGAAATGTCAGGTAAGAAGATTCCCATTAGGGTTGTGGTGGATATGCCACTTCACACTGTTTTGTTTATTATGAAGAGGCTAGATAGAATCCAAGGGCCTCATCAGGAATCCCAGGAACATATACTGTATTCCCTGGAAGTTATGGCACCTACGGTTTTTAACTGGGTAGAGGCACTTCTTCCTATTTTCAAGGACTAGCTGACAAAATATCAGCTAGGGGAACTAAAGCAGTTTGGGTATGGGTCCATTTTAACCTGCTTCTTCTTCAAGAGGGTGCCTCTCATGAGACCCCAGGTGATCTTCACTGAGTTTAGGGCTAGAGACCCATGCATGCTGAGGTGGGTAGAGATCATGGTCCGTACAGGAGGTGGTAGGGCCAAGGTGAAATTTGAGGTTGCTTTCTTTCATTGGCTGCGTGACCAGATCCTCATGATAGAGGATTATGCATACGTAGGGACTGATTTAGAGGGGATCCTGATCTACCATTACCACCTGGTGCTCCATGGGGAGATATTGGTAAGAAGCAAAAACCCTAAAATGTTGATCATGTTTTTATATTTTTGTATTTTATGTTTTTTATGGGTAGTAACTAGACCTAAAATTTTACATGTAGATGTTGGTGGTGCATGGACTGGGGGATCCTCCCCGATGGATAGATGAGCTGGAGCTCAATTTGTTCATAGAGGTGATGACACTACTACATTTCGATCCAAAATCCGACGGAAAAATCCGATGGTGCGTGGATTTCTTTTTTTAAACTTACCAAAAATCACAAGGATAATTTTTTTTTTTGTAAATGTGTCCATAAGCGTCGCTTAAGCGATGGCTAGTCTCATAAGCATCGCTTAAGCGACGACTAGTCTCATAAGCGTCGCTTAAGCGATGACACCTTTAATGAATATCCACCCCACTTCACAACCGACACAAATAAATCCAAACTTTTCCAACAAGTTTTGAGGCATTTTTTCCTTGAAAAATAATAGCTTGCAACGCGACACTTCCGTGGATCTCTATGAATCTGGATTTGATACCAATTGTAAAAAACATGCATGGTAAGAAATACATTAAATACAAAGTAAGCACAAAATTTGTATAAGAGATGTTTATCTTGTAAAACTTTTATTAGGAAAAAATACAACCAAAGATATATCTTTTATTACTGTTGGACAATCTGGCCAAGCTAGCCAAAGAACAACTGTATGAGGCACTTTACAATGGAGTATGTCAACCCCATTTAAAGGATTAAAGACTATAGATTACCCAATACAATTGGCGTATAAAACACCAAAGGTAAACCCATCAATGACAAGTACACATTAACCTAATCATTGTTTGATCAAATCAAGGTCAACTTAATACAATCGACTTCATAAATAACAAACCCAAATAGATTTTGACTATTAGGGACCCATAATGAAACATCTCATGTAGTTGTGGATCTAATCAAGGGCTTATCCCCCAAAATAGACCCATAGAGTAAGGAAATACCCCAAATAAGTTCCCCAAAGGGTTAAGGTGAATCGATCCATTGATCAAAGGCCAGATAAGGAGAGCAACAATAATAAAGAACTCTATTGAAGCACTAAATAACCCTAATATCTAACATACCCAATTCACCATACATACATTCTAGTGTGGAATTTAAAACAACTTCAAGTGACAAGTAAATTTTATGAAACTGTAATCAGGAAAGCAAGCCATTTAATGAAACTCATCTCATATATGATAAACTAAATTCATCTAGCTGGAAGCAAATCCAAAAATAACAAGTAAATTTATACACAGGTAGGAACGATAATAATTGTAAACTCATAAATAATCAAAGAATACTTATCTTTGTGAAAATGATCCACCAATTGGTTGCGATGATAAATGTTCCACCTAACCATAGGCTCTTTGTAACACATATGCTCTTTGTTACAAATCCCACCATTGAGTCGGGGTTATGAATCCACAAGGATGAAATCCTACTAG
>LPNX010698774.1:817457-837255 GCA_001517045.1 Pseudotsuga menziesii
ACCTTTGCATGTCCAAAATTAAATTTGACAATGACGAAAGCGAAAATTTCTCTCAAAATGGCGCGCGTTTTTTTTGGTTGCTCATTACTTTTGTGAGTTCCTTTTTTTGGGATCGAGTAAACGAAGGATTGAGTAGAAAAAGGCCTTCAGCGTACTCTGGTCTATCTGAACCGTCATTATTTTTCGTTGGGCGAGGAGCTCTCCAGTGGTGAAGACCACATTTCTGTACCAACAACACAACGTTTTATTGCATAGGAGATCACCCACAACCGAAGGAACATGATCAAAACCAACCTGGTTGCTGCATGCATTGCAAACTAAGCTGAAGGGTAATTGTTCCTTTCTTCTTTTCTCTCCTGCAAATCTAAATGCTTATATTGTTTCATGATAAAAAACAAATTCTATAACAGAGAGAAGGGAATAACATTAAAATCAATGGAGGTACAGAGGAATCTGTACAGAAAAAAAGCTGCAAATTACATCTGAGTTACACCCAGACGAACAGAAGATCGGAATTGCCTTCCACTAAGCTATAAGTTTTTTCAAAATGAAACGCATTAAAGCCGACGCCGACAAGACACCAGAACAAAAATCCCTTGAAGCCATATTCAACTTTTGCGTTTATTCAGGCCTGGACTTCAATATTGTTAGGTCTCCTTATTTTGATTGATGCGATTGCCCTATGTGGCCCTGGTTACATAGGCCCTTCTCCTGAGGCTCTTAAAGGCAGGATATTAGCAGAGGCTGTCTAGGAGGAGAAGGGCCAACCTCAACATACCCTCAGTCCTCAACTACCCAACTTCCCTGGGGGTGAGGGTGTGCATGTGTGTTATATGTTTATTGGGATCCAAAAGAGGCAGTCTCTATTCTATTCTTTGGCAAATTGTTCTTGCTCACCAGAGCCTTGTCTAAATTACTGGCTTATCTGAGATGCACAGCCATGAGACGCCACATTGACTGATTTTCATATTGACTTTTATCTTATTTATTTTTAACTAACTTTTCGATAGTGAAGCTCAGGGCTCAAAGCCTCAATTACAGCTCCATTGTTACTAAGCAGCCATGTTCTCATTGGGGATTGTGTTTTTTCATCAATTATTTGTTGTTGATCTTATGGCTTATGAATTGACAAGATTCTACCCTTGTAGTATGCATTTGGATGGTTCTATCTATGACACTTGTTGCACTTGCAATGAGTAGCTTCTCAAACATTAGATCCGATTCTAGATTAGCATCCCGTATTCGATTCATTTTGAAACCCGTGTTTTTAAAATGCCGGTTATGAATCATCATCTATTTTTTTCGCTCCTTTTGTTTTGTCATTAGTCTAAGAGGGGATTAAACTACTTAACCGACCATTTGCACCGATTGGATGACCTGGCTCGCATGAGCAGTCACATCCGACGTTGCCGGTCGTCCGATCGGTGAAAATGGTCGGGTAAATAGGTCAATCTGTCTAAGAGGTTTTGCTTTAAGCTTGTAAGCTTAATTGCCAATGCATGTTTCTCCTCCAGTTAAATTGATGGTTTTGTCTTTGTTTTTATGTTGGGTTTGCTCTTCCCACCTTGCTGTTCTGCACTCTAGACCAAGCAGATCTTGTAGAAGACAACCTTAAGAGGGGGTCTTTTTGAAAGGGGTACTGAGTCTCATTTGGAGCAGCATATTGCCAGTTTCTTCCTTTATTACCCAGCCTTGGATGTTAGGAGTAAGGTAGACACTGTTGCAGCCCCAATCTCACATCCTGGATATTCGAAAGGACCTCAAAGATCATGCAACCCTGCCACGATGAGGGTACGCTAGGATGGCATGTCACTTTAAACTATTTGTGCATGTGTGGTGTCCTGCCTTTCCATCATTTTGTAAACTTTGGGATCTCACTATATGTGTTTGATTTGTACTTTTATTTCTCCTTAATTAGTTCTTAGTTTTAATTTCTCAGATGAGGCACAAGGGTTGAATGTTATGGTGTACTATTACAGACCCTTCAGCTACTTTTGGTTACTAGGACACATTAATGTAATCTTTCTTTAAGTCTTAGAAAATTCTCTTTCAATTTTTAAGAATCAAGAATTGCCAAATTTTAAATTCTGTAAAGGTTGGAATCGTTCGATTAATGCTACAGAATTTCAATGTGCTGAAACTTATGTCAAACAACTTTGCAATGAAATGTTTGTGGGTTGCCAATTCTGCTTCTGAAGGAGAGGTGAAGTTTGCCTCTATGCCTCTTCTTGTACCTTTTCAGACCATCCATTTTCTATAACTTTAATTGGAAAAGGAAGGCAGACACAACAATCAATATCTGCCCATGAGTTATTTCTTAGTCCTCTCCACTTGGGAGAGATATTTCAACTTAAGGACAAGAAAATCCTCATGCAATCCCTAAAGGCAAAGAGGTTGCTAAGGGCCATTGAACTCTTCCAGACTACAGGAAAGGGAACATAAAATTCCCTTAAGAAACATCAAGAATAAAACACAATAATGTAGGAGAAGCTAAGTAGTTGGAAATAATTCTATTCAAGCCTACATTACTGCGAACATGGCTGCTTCTCATTTAATAATTTATATCAATGTGTTTTCTGTCATGAAGGTTTTCTACTTGTAGGATCTGTTTTTTAGTTTTAGAATCCTAGATTCCTTTGTGACTATTTTGTAGTAGTCCGATTCAACTAGGACCTGACAGGTTTATTGTAACATGATCAGGTAAAACTTGAATTGTGGGGCACTCTAAGTACTCAGAAAATAAGTGCAATAGAGTCTCAGAAAATGCAAATTGAGAGGCAAAAAAGACTGAAAATAATACCAGATACTCATGTCCGACAGATGCGTGTTCAGAAAATTATCCCAGATGCTCATGTATGACAGATGCGT
This sequence comes from Pseudotsuga menziesii, assembly GCA_001517045.1. NCBI lineage: Eukaryota > Viridiplantae > Streptophyta > Pinopsida > Pinales > Pinaceae > Pseudotsuga > Pseudotsuga menziesii. The sequence continues at coordinate 820,326 of LPNX010698774.1, forward strand.
GATCAGATGATCAGAGCCAAGGCATACTTGAACCTTGCACCAGCTCGCAAGAAGCTTCGAGCTATGATGCACTCTACAGAAGAACAACTTTGAGTGCACAAGAAGCAGAGCACATTTTTGACTCAACTTGCTGCTAGAAGATTTCCTAAGGGTCTTCATTGTCTACCAGTGCACCTGACTGCTGAGTACTATGCATTGAGTCCAAATGAACAGGAATTTCCAAACAAATTGAAGTTGGATGACCCAAGCCTTTACCACCTTGCAATATTTTCTGACAATATACTTGTAGCAATAGTTGTTGTGAACTCTACTGTATTTCATTCTAAGGTATAAGAAGGGAACTCATTATTTTTATGGATTTTCTGCATTGTAAATGGGATTACCTTCTACTTGTACCTAATATTATTAACTTGATGAGTTCTATGCTCATTTTCTGCATTTTGAATGTTTACAGGAAACAAAAAAAGTTGTGTTTCACCTAGTTACTGACAAGTTAAACTATGCGGCCATGTGAATGTGGTTTTTAGAAAATCCTCCTGGCAATGCTACAATTCAAGTTCAGAATATTGATGAATTCACATGATTGAATTCCAATTATTCTCCAATTTTTAAGCAACTTGAGTCCGCATCTATGAAGGAGTATTATTTCAAGTCACACTCTATGAGCTCAAGTGACATTAGCATTTGGTTTTGTCTAAAAATGACTGTTGTGTGATGCTTTTTATCTTAGAACAAGGACAGACAATTGTGGAAGCTAGGCAGCTTGCCACTTGGGTTGATCACCTTTTACAACCTTACTTATGCACTAGATAAGTCTTGGCATGTTCTAGGCCTTGGTTATAATCCTAGTGTTAGTCGGACAGATATTGCAAAGGCAGCAGTGATACATTACAATGGCTACGTTGTGAAATCAGGTAGTTAACTCAGTTTCCTCCATCGTTTTTGTTGAAATTGTTCATTCTTATGGTAATGCTAAGCATACTAATTGTTATCGATGTTGTTACAGTCCAAAATTAGCTGCTCGTACAGTAGTTCTACCATTTACTTATGCTAGCTCAACACTAGCACTGGGAGCTGTTTGCCATCTTCTTGTATCATCTCTAGCCTGTTGGCCTATTTTTGGATGGACACCAGGATTATTCCAGTGCCTTTTAGAGAATGTGCCAGCTCCAACTTCTTTAGCTTTGGGCCCCAAAGAAGAATGTAGTGTACTTTGTCTGTTGGTGAGTCTTTAGTTAAGAATCTTTAATTTTAAATTTAATTTCTTTAACATGATTTCTAGTAGATGTACAATATACTCTTTAACAATTGTTGGCAGCATGAAAAAGTAGAGGCCAAAGAAATCCATCTTTTTTATTTTTACTGAATGAGATACTAATTGGTTAGTCTTAACTGTTTCCATCTGTATTTATGCTCCTGCACACTTTGTTTTTATTTTTGATTGCTGCTGAAATGTTTGAACTTTAAAGCATTTTAACATTTCATGTTGATAGGGGGAACTGTTTCCAGAAGAAGGAATTTGGCTTTGGAAGAATGGTACATCTTCTATCAATGCTTTGAAGACGGTAGGAATTTGGTTTTGGACGAGACAAATTTTCTTGTCTCCTAAATTCACACATGGCTCTATTTTAGTTTGTCAATATATGATTCCCACTGCCCCTTCTTATGCCCCTTATAGGCTCATATGTTCTGAACTTCTGCCTTGCTACCAATTTTGTTGCCATGTGGGTGTGGTCTCAGGGAAGGTGCTTGAGCCATATTGTAAATTTCTTCTTTATGAAGGGTTTCATAGAGCTTGAAATCAACACCACTGCCCATGCAGGGTCCCATTACTACCCTAATCTTCAGCCCATTTCCAACCCTCCAATAACATCACACTATGATTGCACTGTTACGAATAACATCACACTATGATTTCACTGAATCACTGTTATGAATAACATCACCTCCTAGCTTAATATCAGTAGTAATGCAGCTTGTCTTTTCAAAGAAGTCCAGTGGAAATTCTGGGTAGACAAAGTTGAAGAATGGCATTAGTACACCATAGATCACTCACAAAAATAATGCAAACAAGAGGTCTAATTTGGGAAGCAGATCTCTTAAAAAAATGCTATTGGTAACCAACAGCCAATTTTCAGAAAACATCTCCAAAATCTTCAATCTTCAACTCCCTTTGCTAATTCTCTCTTTTAGGGGTGTCTAGCACAATATAATCGATCCAGGTCATTGCACGCTCCTTATTCCATAATTGCACTATTAACAACTTGAAACCGACACTTTCCTAATATAGTATTCTTCTTAAAAAATTTGTGAGACCACAAGGAATTTTATATCTGGCAAACCAGTAGCCCAAACACTCTTCACTTAGCAAAATCGGCCTCTGAACTCAAGGAAAAACCAAGGAGTCCTTCCAAAATTTGTGAAATCCTTCAGTCTCCTTCAAGATCCCCATTTTAAGTGACACAAAACCTAGAATTTTGGACCTGTCTGAAGCCACAATAGCTTCATCTCTGGCCCTGCTAAAAGAACATTTAAATTTCAATGCACACACAGGCCACAAAGTGGAAAGGTCCAAAATAAAAAAAAACCAGAGAACAGAGACAAAAATCCCTTCTGTATCTTCACTTCGAGTCCAACATGTCATAGAAAAAAATTCTCTAGTTTGATCCATCCCCTGCTATCAAGGGCCATAAAAAACACCCCATGAACACTCGAAAGAATTAAGTTACAGTGAAAAGAATAGGAAAATATTAAATGCAGTGTGTGTTGGATGTTTATCACCTCAGAAAGTTTATGGCAGAGTGCCACTAATGTCAACAAGAAGCAGAGAAGACCTAGATGCACACAGAGATGATGAATGTGCAGGTCCATACTGCAGCAAGGCAACCCTCCCCCTTCAGCAATTCCTTACAGCAATGATAAGGGTGCAGGAGAACCTATGGAGAAAGTCAGCCTTATGAGGACTCACAATGGCACCTGAAGCCTTGCAAAAAGTGTCCAAACAAGAAAGCACCCCATCAACAGAACAGTACAGTATAGAGGGCCAGGTGCATCATGACAGGTATGTTTAACTTAAGGCATTTTTTAGAATAGGAACTGAAATTGTAACTTGAATTCATGAATTTAATAAAATTGAGAGATATTCCAGGTTTTTGTTAGAAATTGTAAATTGAATTCAAGAATTCAGTGAAATATTAGTTGTTTAGGAATTGAAATTATAAATTGAATTCAGGAATTCAATCAAATTAAAGAAATATTCAAAGTTCTTTTTAGAAATTGTAATTCAAGAATCCAGTGAAATTGTAGATTGAATTTAGGAATTGAGCAAAAACCCAACATCCCCTGCCTATAAATTCGTTCAAGTTGATAAACACCAGCCGCTCACTCCTCTTTTGGATAGACTGACCTACAACCTCTACGCCATCCATCAGGACCAACCTTGTACTGGATATCCCAAAATCCCTCCGATATTATAATATCTCTTTCCATTCTTGCCTGATATTATATACTATAAAATCCTGGGGTAGAGCAAGAATATCTACTTCCCTTCAAATCAATAGCGGCTCTCCGTTTTGAATCGGGCCTGGAACCAGAGGATCTAAGGAGAGATTAACTAAGGAGTTTTTAACGATCGACCAGCTGAATAAACTTTCAGACTGCCCTGCTTCATTGTCTCTGGGTCGATCACACAGTAGGTCTCCGGGTCGGTTCCTGGGTCGATCTCTATCTACAAGCAGCTACGGCTGTGGCTGCCTATGTTTCCTGTAACGGTTCCTTTTTTATGATTTTTGGGCATTTTGCTAATGGTTCATTCCTTACTATTTTTGAGGATCAGACTTCTGGATTTCATACCATGGACAGTATGGACACATTTAGTGTGGCTTTGGGGTTGAATATATAACGGGCTAAAGCCAGCGACTAGTTAGCCTTGTAAAATAGTCTTGGATCCCATAGGAATATATCTTCAATTTTTTACCGGGTAACCTTTCCCCACTAGATAGTTCTCATCAAGACATTTAAGGTGGTATGTAGCTAAACCAGTGAGGAGTTTCTGTAGAAAAATTTAAAAAACAATAGTAATAACAAGCAAAATAGTGTAATATGGAATGGAATTCCTTCTTGGGTTTGGGTTTTCAATTGCTGGATCTGGGTTTGTGTATTGGGTTTTCAATTGCTGAATCTGGGTTTGTGTATTGTAGACCCATTTCTTTTTCCAATTGCAGGATGGACAAATAATTCTCTCTGTGACTTAGTTGTGAAAGTGCTTGGTGGGGTTGAACCAGAGACGAGATTGTTGCTTCCATCTCCTGTCCCGTTCCCAAACACATTGGTATGGAGTTCCCCAAAACTCCAGACTCTATGACGAGAACGGGTATGGAGTTCCCCAAAACTCCAGACTCTATGTCTATCTCGTCATGCCCAGCTTTCATAAACTTGCCTTTGAGTCCTCAGGCATAAGTTTAGTTTTACAAGGTCGAGTTGAGTAGTTTTAACATATCAGATTGACAAAATTATGCTAGGAGACTCTTAGTTTCCCTCCCGTTGTCCTGTGGGATTTGCAAGATGTACAAAATTCCAGGCTGTTTAAGGATTGTACAAAATACAATGCAGACTGTTTTGGATGCCAGTTGTGTTCTGTAATGATTCTCTGCTTGCTTCCAGTAATTGGACAAGAATGTACCATTTCTGGTAACACAAGTCTAGCATATATATAAAGTTATTTGGACAAATCAAGACTTAAGAGTAGGGTGAGATGTTAGGTGGTTGAGGCCTTCAGCAGTTGGTTAGATATCAGCCAGAAAGACCAAATCACTGTGGTTGTGAAGTTGACTTAGTCAAAGCATAGGTTAAGACTTGTGATAGTTGACTGCAACTAACACATATACTCTACATGGATAATGTGGAGTTTACTTCTAACCTCTGTTTTGAATCTTATTCAGAGGTCTTAGTTTTTAGAACGGTTAATAGACACTCAAACAGTGATCAATGTTAATTGCAAAGGTAGATTGCTGAATGTATTAAATTACCAGGTGGTTCAACCAATCTATTTATTATTTTTAATGCTACCTCTGTTTCCAGTAAGTCTCAGGCCCTTACCATCAAGGTGGAGGAGAACCCATTCAGATTTTGATTGATATTCCTATGGACCAATTCAGACCTATCCCTGGTTTTTTCTCTGTAGTTCAGGCGGCCATACGAGGATTCTAACTGCCCAAGGATTTGTACTACGAAAATATTATATAGATATCGCTATGAGGGGGAAGATATGAATATATTAAATCATGTTGGTTTACAGATAGAAATTAGTGTAGCATGTTAATTAAATTACGCTACGGCCTGAATCAAGGAGAAGATCAAGTATGTTTTGTTTTGTGCTTGCTTTTTCCTGGCTTTGGGCTCGGGAGAGAATGTTCCATGGTGGGAATGTTCCATGTTCCAAGTACAAATACAAATATCTGAGCTAGAGATTTTTCTCAGATCCAGAGGTTAGATGAGAATCTGATATACTCCAATTTTTATAATTAAGTTTTCGCTTTTTTATGTTGCCTTCACACTCATTTAACTAATCCTTCTCTTCATTAAATGAGTTTCAATTACAATGTTACGTGTAAATTTATTATGAGTTTCAATTAAATGAGTTTCAATTACAATGTTAAATGAGTTTCAATTACTTTTAATTCCGTGCATGATTTGATTATGGTAATGTTCTTATTTGACTGTAAGCATTACCCTTATATTATTACCAACTTCGTCATCTTACCCGTAACATGTTCCGTTTTGTTTACAAATTGTGTTTAACCTAGAGCGTAATCAGACACATAGACCTTTAGAGATAGTAAGGATCATAAGTAGTACATGCTGATATTACTCTATACCTTATTAGCAGAGATTACAACTTACGTTAAACTTACTCATATTGATACCTATATTATCACCATTACTATTACTCATAGAACATAAGAACAAAATAGTACTACCTAGTTTGAATTTGGTATAAGCATTACCATAATTATTAGGAGTTATAATGGGTGCTTGTCATACTGGTAACTTCATGCTTAATCGATTCCATTACTGTGTTGAGCTCATACAGGTAGTATCGATTCCATTACTGTAACTAATATGAGCATACACGTAAAACATGATAGTATCCTAGCTTTATCCGTTTGAAGTTTCTGAAGATGAAAACTTTTTGGTTGTTTGCTTAGGAGTCCAGATGTACATTATATAATATTGAAACCTGAAGTATATGTTTCTGTTTGCAATTGTTCTATACAGAGTTTTCAACTCTTGTCCAGTTCAGTGCAATTATTTAATGTTTGTAGAGTCCATCCAAAACAGATGCCAATTTCAACCAATAACAACCCACAAAAGTTCTGTCAAAAGGGTCTAAAAAGTGTTGACTGTCTAAAATATATGCTTAAAAAAATATTACTAATGCATTACTAATTTTAAACTTATTTGTATTTTTAAATTTTTAATATTTAAAAAATAATTTTGAGATGTTTTTTTATTAACATATTAGATATTTTTTCACATTTCTTTATCATATTTTTTAAAAGTTGGTTTATACAGAGGATTTGCAATATACAGATTGCATTGGTCTGTATTTTTTTGGAGAATGTTAATGAAGAGAAATAAAGGCAATGATTATTATTTTTTTATATTTTTTTAATATTTAAATAAAGATGACATGTTTTTTTTAAAAGTTGGTTTATGCAGAGGATTTGCAATATAAATATTTATTTCCAATCAGGTTTGGATCAAGTATCCATCTAAGATTCTAAAGTATGTGTTTTATTGTACTATATATGTTTATTTTTTACAATGCATGCTTCTTTTATAGTTAAGGTGAAGATAATTTGTCTGAAGAATAATAGTGTCAGGTATGAATCAGAGTTCTTTTTGAATGTGGTCAATGGTCGAGGAATTGTATCATGGGCAGCAGTTGAAACTAGTAGGCTGATGCTCATGGGGATGAGCCTATCGGCTTTGTAACTGCACGTGTTGTAGTAGCAACAGAAACTGAGGTGCAAATTTTCTGATCTATATACTTCCTTTAGAATTTTCTTGATCAGTCCATATTGAATTTGCTTTGCAAAATTTAGTTCAAGGATCAAATGTACCATAAAGTTTTGGTGTCCAATAGCTGGATAAAATTTTAGAAGTTGTATTACCTAATTCTGCAGACAGAAGATATGCTGGGCTATGATATATTGAAGACAGATCGAATGCTTGTGTATATTCTAATTCTTGGTGTTATAAACCCATATAGAAATCTTGGAATAGGTAAGTTCCAATTTCCAAGAAATTTAATTAATTCTCCTTTGAAATTGTTCTGTACCATGTTATTTCTGTTCTATTGCAAAGCATCTTCACTTCCTCTTTCTTAGTTCTGACATTGAACATCTTTTTGATAGCTTCGAGACTGGTCTGGGAGGTTATTGAATATGCGTCAAGCATACCAAGTTGTAGGGCAGTTTACTTGCATGTCATCTCCTACAATGAGTCTGCTATTCTTTTCTACAAGAAGAACTCCTTTCAATGCTTGTGGAAGCTGCAAAATTTTTATTACATTAATGGATACCATTATGATGCCTATTTGTATGTGTACTATGTAAATGGTGGGCGTGCTCCCTGTTCAGCTCTGTAAGTATATATTATTGATTTACTTAAGCATTCTTTGCTTGGAGGCATTTCGGTCATGTTTATTTGAGCATTATTTCATTGAATCCCTGTTTTGTCTTTTTACAGTGATTTTTTGGCAGCCGTTGGTGCTTATGTAAGGCCTCTTTTCCACTCTCTAACAAAAAAGATATGGAAAAATGAAGAGAACAAAGCTACAAAATGGCCTAAGTGTAAAGAAGCTGGTGGGTTACTAGGCTCAAGTCGCCGGCTTCATGTTTCAGATGGTAATGGATGTCAATGTGTCTAATCTATGTAATAAATTATCAACTTTAAAAGTTGTATGCATTCATGTTTCCTTTAATTAAAAATGTGGTAGGTGTAAGGATAATCTAATCTTACCATATATATGTGATCTAGTTTAGCATGTTTTAGCCCCTTGCAGCAAGTAAATGCAAGTGTTCATGATCGGAAACTTGAAGCTTATGTAAAGAATTTTATTTTCCTCTAGTACATCCCAAAAGAAGCTTATAGAACTAGATGCAATCATTTATGTGTTTGGATCAGGAATCAGTTCTATAGTTAAGTTATTTCTTGGTATAATTATTTTCTTTGGTACATCTACTAAGTGGTCTTTCGAGCATTTCTTCAATTAAATTTGAACTTACTTATGGAGAATGTCATGATAACTACTAATACACTCTGCTTTTATCCTTTTTGATTGTAGCTTTTGCAATTACAGCAAAGTAATCATGCACATGCAGTTTGACACGAGTAATACTCAGAGTCTTAAACGAGCTAGCCTCTGTGATTTAAATCTGATTTGAAAATCTTGGAAGGATTTGTATTTGTAGGTGATTTAAAAAAAAAATAAATTCAATAAGTGTCGCTTAAGCGACGGTTTGTTTTTTGTCTAAGCGTCGCTTAACCGACGGTTAAGCGACGCTTAGCCAAAAACAAACCGTTGCTTAAGCGACCCTTATTAAATTTAAAAAAAAAAAATCACCAAAACCGTCGGTTAAGCGCCACTTATCCAAAAAAAGTTGTCGCTTAAGCGACACTTATTGAAATTTAAAAAAAAAAATCACCTACAACCGTCGCTTAACCGATGATTTAAATTTAACCGATGGTAAAATGACCTGTCTCTTAACCGACGGATTGGAAAGATGTCGGATAACCGACACAAAGCCACCGACGCTTAAAAAAATTCAGAGTGTCGTACATGCGACAGGGAAGTGTCGAAAATCCGACAATACGACCGTCGGATTTTTGGTCGAAATGTAGTAGTGTGACCATCTTACTGAGCTGGAGGAGAACCTAGAGCAGCTAACTCTTGACATCCTAGATGCAACGATATATGACCTCCCTATGACGTATCTGAGACACACTGCAGGAGTGCTAGGCCTCTTCAGCCGACTGCTTTGCAGGGTAGCACAGGACATCATGTGCTATCATGAGCATCATTAGATGGTGGAATGCATGATGTACTACTAAAAGATGACTAGCTTCAGGATTTTTGTCTGATTTTGTATTTCGTAAAAGCCACAGTGCTTCAGATGAGGTCTTGTGACCACATTTTTTGTAAAAACACTTTATATATATATACAGACTTATTACTGGTGTTTATATGTCTCAAATGGAAATCATATTTACATGAGTTTTATGTGTTATTTACAATTTATTTTACAATGAACCATGCTTATTTTACACGTTATGAATGGGCAATATACCAGTCTAGGATGTAGTTTGCTAACGAATCATCAACTGTATTATCTGACCTAGGGATATGCCTATAAGTGATACACTTGAATGATCTCTCTAATAAACGCACTCTCCGAAATAAATGGAAAAGTATAGGGTTTCTGATGGTATAGACATGGTTTAGATGACAAACCATTAATTACGAATCCATAAACACTACCAAATCACGAATGTCTCGAGATGTAGCCTCAGTCAATAGACCTATTACTGCCTGATACTTGACGATGTTTTTGGTAGAGAGACCAATAAAAACTGCTCCTGAACTGATCAAGTCCTGAGTAAGGGAATCGAGAACCCAAGTAGCTGAAGCAAGGTTTAGGGTATGACAGAAAGCACCATCATCGAAGCCATAAAAATCCATCCGATCTGCATAACCAAAACATGGTATAAACAGTTTTGACACTAAACTCAAAACCATACTGAATCAAGACACAACACACCGAAAGTAAAAAATATACATATATACAAGGTACCATACAAAAGTGATTTAAGCATAGTACATCCTATTCAGGTACAACCCATTGCAAGGTTTCTCGAAGGGTATCCCATCATAATTCATGAGCTCGCAAGCCCCTTTCTCTAAAACTTTGTAGGCGACAAATGGTCCATACCACATTGAATCAGACTTCCCTTTACCTAGTTTATCGTGTCTTTGATCACAGGTTCGAACTAGGTCACCTTCATTGAAAACACGAGGCTGAATAGATTTATCATACTGTGCTTTGACGTGTTTCTTATGTGCCTCATTAGCTAAGGAAACATCTCTTCTAGTTTCATCAAGATTAGTCCAATATAAAAATCTCTCTTCTTTAGTGGAAGTATTTGGCAGAAGTTCTACTGCAAGTTTCAATGACGAAATTTGGAATTGGATAGGAAGGACAGATTCTAGTCTGTAAACTAACTGGAAAGGTGTGAAACCAGTCGTTTTTTTACCAAAGTCCTGTAATCCCAAAGAGAAGAAAAGAGAATCAGGTGCTAGTTGAATTTATGATCTCAACACATCCTCCATAGAATATATTTTAAAACTTTGTTAATGGCCTCAACCTGATCGTTAGTCTGCGGATAGTAAGGAGTTGAGTTTTCATGGTGAAAACCCAGCTTGGTACTTAAATCGATCATCATCTGATTCCAAAAATGCGATCCATGGTCAGTGATTATAGACTGTGGGACTCCAAACCTAGCTATCATGTGATTGAATAAGAAGAGGGAGACAACCTTACCGTCCTCTGCATACGTAGGCATATCCTCAGCCCATTTCATGAAATAATCAATGGCTACGATGATATAACCATGCCTCGTAGCTGAGGTAGGCTTAAAATGCATAAAGTCAATACCCCATCTGGAAAAAGGGTCAACCGTAATGACAGGGTGTAAAGGAGCAGGGTGGGTGTACTTTTTCAGATAGACATGTTGGCAGGGTGGGCATTTCTTAACAACCTCATGACAGTCTTTAAAATTGAAGGTCAGAAATAGCCAGCGGGAAGGATTTTCTGGGTTGTAGACATCCGAAAAAGATGACCGCCACATGCTCCAAAGTGGAAATCATTAAGGACCTTTTCAGCCTTTTCATGTGTAAGGAATAATCAGAGAATGGAATCGATACCACCTCTATACAATGTATCATTTAAGATGAGGTAGTACTTCGCGTGGTGACGGATACAGCGACGATCGTCACGGGATATATTGGGCTGAAATATTTGATTTTGTAGATAAATGATTAAATATTCATACCAAGGGTCGGTTGTGCTTATCAAGAATATGAATTCATCTGGAAATGAATCACTGGGCTCAGTATCCATCAACGCACAAGGAAGGTCACACATCAGCTCTGCAAAGAACAAGGATTTCTTCGAAGTGGCCTTGGCAAACTCAAGGTCGAATTCCTGTAGGATGACAATCCAACGGGAATATTTTCCTCCTAGCACCTGACGAGTCAAGATGTAGTACATAGGGTTTTGATCTGCAAGTATTGTGGTAGTGCGAAGCAATATGTAATGACGAAATTTCTGAACAGCAGTGACCATAACCAATGCTAACTTCTCCACACATGAGTATCGGGTTTCAGAATTGATGAGATTCTTACTGGTATAATATATCACATATTCTTGACCATTAGGATCTTCCTACGCTAAAACCATTCCAATGGTAGTAGTGGAGGCATCAACATACATGAGAAAGTCCTTTGAATAATACGGGGGGTGTATCATGGGTGAATGAGTCAGAGTGTGCTTGAGATTATCAAAGGCTCGCTGGACCTGGTCATCCCAAAATAATGGAGTGTTCTTCTTCAGGAGACACATATAACCGTGCGTTTTCTCAGTGAAATTGCAAACGAAACGACAAATAAAGTTTTCCTTCCCTTGCAAAATTTGGAGCTCAACAATGTTTGTTGGGGTAGGTAGGGCCAATATAGCAACAATATTTAGTGGATCAATCTGGATGCCATCCTTAGAAACCACAAAGCCAAGAAGATGTCCTGTCTCAACGCAAAAAACACATTTGTGTGGATTGAGTTGTATGTTATAATGACGACATCTCAAAAAAATTTCCCTAAGATGCCCAGGGTCGTATTCCTATTGCTGTGAATGCATTGGGAGATTGTCAAGGTACGACTCCACGATGTTCTTAATATCATGAAACACATAGGACATGGTACACTGAATCATAGCTCCGACGTTCTTGAGGCCAAAAGGTAAAGTTCTTTTCACTTGATTTTCTGACCTAGGCCAACAAGGAGGTTAAGCCCACACAATCAGCTTAAAGCAACGTCCGATGTGTTTGGAATAGCAAAACCTCGCAGGTTATGGTCCTGCTACCAGCTGATTTTTGTCTTAAGGAGAAATTAAAATCAGCAAAATCTACCCTATCCTAATGTTATTTCTACCTAAATAAATCCTATGATTAGTTTCAACTATCTAGATTGTCTTATAATTTCTTTCTTAAGGAAAGACTCCGATTTTTGAAGAGTTTTTCTGGATATAAAGACTATTAAAATTATGCTAAAAATTACATAAATTGATTTAACAACTGTTAACTGAAATATACTAAAATAAAACTTAATCTGAACTATCTTAACTATCCTATCTCAACTGAGAGCGTATCTAAATACTATATTAATTATTAATTAATATAAGATGAATAGAAAGATAAAGTGTATGATCTAAATAGAAATATTTAAGCCATACAGATCAAATCATTCTGCTATAACATAACTTAACAGAGAAACTGACAATAAATAATTATTTCAATTTTCTGAAGTGTCTAATTAATTAATAACTAATCATCAACATAACTATTTGAATAAAAGATGATGTCTAGTATGAAATCACTGTAAAAATACAAACGATAGCTAATAGACATAAATGTATATCCTTATAGCTTGAATTTATAGTAAAAATACTAATAAATTCAGTCACAATGATATATTAATTCAAATATAATATTGAGTTGACAGAGTGGAAAATTATAATTAAACACAAGTATAAAAAAGCATACTATATTAATATTCAAATAGAAGATAATATACTGACATATAAAGTATATCCAAAACAATACCAGTAATGATATCAACCTGGATATTTCCAGTTGCATCCCACATCCAAAGATCCAACTTTAGTTATGAAATAAAACGAGTAACAAAATATATCTCAAGTATGTTTCTCTTCCATCACCCTCCTTCAGTTCATCAAAATTCCTAACTTATATAATACTATCAATTGTTTTCGATTCAGTTTTCCCATCAATGTTACATGCAACATTATAGGGTTCCTATAACTATCAAAGAGAATCGAATCTCTTTTGATCAAACACCTGTCACTATAACAAAAAACGACTAGCCTGAATGTTTGCTGGTTTAAAGGTACTTGGTAAATTCGTGGCCGTTGTTGAAGTTCCAGTCTCCAATGAACAGCCACGTCTTCCAATCATCATATTAAAATCATCCTGAAACTGTGGAGAGGAGCAAAGACATATCCACCTGTGTTTAAACAAATAAAGCATGTCATTAAAACCAGTTAAAACAGATGTAACAAAATAAACTAAAATTTAAATGTATGCCTATAAAATCTGCGATTTTACAGGCATGCATAACAAAAATTTTGTTACCTGTGTGACAGCGAGACAACCCATGTACTTTTGAAAAATGAGAATAACCATTAAGTTCTATTTTGAATATCAACTACTCTTCGGGCTTTAGCTAATTTGGCTTTCAGCCTGATAGTCTTTAACTTTTGTTTTTCTATTTGTTCAAGCAGATGCTGATTCGTACCTATTATTGACCTTTTTGCCCTTTTATATTGGTCTTTTTTGATATTCATTTCTTTCCACCTGCTAATCTAATTTAGCAACTCCTCTCTAAATGTCCTATTTTCTTCTTCTATCAATGCTGCATTAGATTGACAATGCTTGAGTTCATCCTTCAACTCTGTAATCTTGATCTAGTATGCCTCGTCCAGAACTTGTTGAAGAGTTTCTTCTTCATTTTCGTGACCTGATTTGGCTGCCTGAGGAGGATTAGGGTTCTCAATGTTTTGACCAGATGACTGAGGACTGATAAAAGACGGTTCAGGATCTGAACTACAAGTGTTCATAGACGATGGAGCACCCTCGGTCTTACCCAATTTTGCGCTATTATCCTTCACCAGAGGGGGGTCATTTATATGAGTGATGTCAAGGACTGACGATGGAACGTCATTGTCAATATGAACAATCGAAGGTTGAGCACCTTGGCGATTAGCTATAGGAACAAAAATTGTAGATACATTGTGCATGCTCCTAGTAACCCTCCTTGAAAACACAAGATTTTCTGACTCAAACCCTCCTTTATCGCAGCACACTTGAGCTAGATGATCTAGTTTATACATAGACTCTTTGCCATTTTTACGAGGAATAACTGGCTCAGATATATTTTTACAATCAACAGTATTAATATCTTTGCTTTCAGTTAACCTATCCCTTGTTTTTGCAGGAGTACTATAACTTTTATCAAATGAGGATTGGTTCAAAGTTGCTTCAGAGCAACAGGGGACTACATTCCCAACATCATCATTACTAATACCAGCGTTTATGGGTCGATTGGCTTCCCCGAGCCCTTTTCCCTCTGATTCAGTTTTAGGAGCACTACTGACCTTGGGATTTATACTAGCCTTTCGTTTCCTACGTGTTTTTGGAGAGGGGTTCGACCAATATTGAGTCGGCCCCAAATGACATTCGGTTAAAAATGCATCCCTCGATTTACCATTCAAGGACAATTGATGCTGTAGTATGATTTTGACCAACCCATGGTGAAATAAACTTCTATCAGGGTTATCAAAACTTTGAACCGCATGTGACATCTTCTTCAAACTTTGCCACAGATAAAATGGTAGATTAAGCCTACAACCCTTTAATGCTAATAGGAGTCTTAAGTGGTGATAGTGTAAGTGAGAGAAACGTCCATCGCAGGACACATACCTGACCAAAATTTCATAGCAGGCTCGCCATTCAGGTTTTAGGAACTTGATAGATACCCCTATCTTCAGTTTTGCATTATCTGGTAATGGCAGCAGCAAGGATAAACACTTCTTTTTATTAACCTTACTACCTTTGAACCAGCGCTCTCCAACTTGTGGGATCTTCCTTGCCTCTGTGATTTTGTCTTCATTAATGATGAACTTAAAACCCCCGATCTGTACAACGTCTTCTTTTAAATTCAAGGCAAATAGTTTGGTCACCTCTGCGTGATGACCATCAAAACACTTAAAGAACTGTCCCCACCCAACTTTCTCAAATAGCAAAGCGACCTTCTCATCTGCTTCTACGAGCTCTGAACTTGAGATTTCAAAATGGTTCAACAGAGCCATAAACTCCTCAACACTATCCTGGTTTCGAAATGGACTGAATGGCGATGTGAAGAGGGAGGGTCTAGGTATCCAAGTGTATGATTTGATGTGAAAACTTCACATGCTTCGAATCTGACAGATATGAGGTTTCTGGACTTGGCCATTTTTAGCCGAACCTAGAAATGATGAGTGCTACAACCAACGTTTTATTATGATACATGCATGTTTAGCCACGACTAACAGTAAAATTTAACCAGTTCGACATATCAGGGATCGTGTGATTGATAAATCGTGAATCAAGGCATTGATTATGCACAGTGGTCATGATGAACTCGTAGATCGTTAAAAAATGAAATGACTATCAACATTAAATCCCGATGATATGAATCATCAATATATTCACAACTGTTAGTTGATGTAATCCACATCTCTATGCCAATGCAACAATCTAAGTAGGAAGCGTTATTAATTTGACACATGGATCTTGTAAACTCTGTCAATTAATGGTCTTCTCCAGTTTTAGCGTGAAAGGTGGTAGCGTTTAAGGTGATATAGTATCGGAATCATATACCCTAATGTTTTGCATGACAACTAACTAATGACCTAATTTAATACTTATGCCATGTATATACGTAAAATTTCATAGATCTAGTTTTAAAACTTTCCAAAATCCCATCGATTAATATCTTTCATCGAATTTGATAGGATACTAAGTTATAAAACTATAATATATGAAAACCCCCATATGATACTCCTTTATTTACTAACTACATATATAAAAATTTTACAAATTCATGGTAAGATATTATATATGAAATGTGAACGTTAGGTTTAATAAAGTTTTAATTTTATAAGTCACCTTTAGTTCTAGGAGTTTAGAACTCATAATACCTTATCCATATCCACCTTCAAATAAACTCAAAATGTGTTTCATTGATTCCCATTTAGCATACTATCCCTTTAAGTTTCTTAAATGATATATAATGAGATAGATTTAACTTTAATGAAAAAAAATTGATTATATAAAAATTTATGAAACTGACAGCTGCTAATTACCAAAATGTTTTCATCAACTCTTAATATATCATCTTACTTTTCTTCAATTGAGAGTACCTTCAGAATCAAAGATTCTGAAGGCACTCTCTTATAATTTAAATAGGTAGATTACAAAAGAGAGCTGATTTCCCTTCATCCTAATGAGAAATGAAGGGGTTGTGGCTGACTGCCAACAAATGGCGACAACCTGGGCGAACCAGTTATCTCTGCTCATACAACTTACAATGATATAACCGAAATCTTAAAAGTTATTAAAAATAATCAAAAATTCTTTATCTAAAAAAAAACCATTATTTTATTCATACTCATAAGTATAACTCAGAAATATTCCATCTTTCACAACAAATATTTAGTTAGGGATAAACTTAAAACACTACTACATTTCGACCCAAAATCCGACGGCCGTCATGTCGGATTTTCGACACTTTCCTGTCGCATGTACGACACTTTGATTTTTTCTTAAGCGTCGGAAACGTGGCGTCGGTTATCCGACACTTAACTAACCGTCGGTTAAGCGACACGTAACTAACCGTCGGTTAAATGTCAACCGTCGGATAAGCAACAGGTATAACCGTCGCTTAAACCATTGCTTTAGAGAGTAAGCATCGCATAAACGACAGATATAGCTGTCGCTTAAGCGACGGATAGCATGACAAGGCGTCGCAAAAACG
>LPNX010698792.1:0-12893 GCA_001517045.1 Pseudotsuga menziesii
TATATATATATGCATTGAACTTAAAACATACATAGATGCATAATTATTAACATATAACGGAATCAAAATCATTTATTCAAGCATTCATCATGTTGATAGTAATTCATAAAATCCTTACAGTTGTGGAGAATGAAATATAAGAGAATACTTACCTTTGAAAGAATCTTGTCTTGCAACTAGCTATGCCGTTTCAACGTTCCACCCAACCATAGGCTAGTGTGATATTTAATCTCTCAGCAACACTGCCACCCTTGAGTTGGGCATGATTTCCCCAACAAATAAGCAACATTAGTAGACTTCCCCATAGCCAAGGATTACAATAAAATTTCGTCAAGCCAACATAGTTGGGTTTCTTATATTTACACAGGAAATGGTTTACACTTAGCCAAATTCGCATGAGACACAGCCAAGCCAACAGATAGGTTTATCAGACTACCATCCAAGCCATCCTTCCAGTTGGTTTAATAAGGATTCCAAGGGGGTATAAAGGATGACTGCTACGATAGTGAGCTCAATCCAGAGCTATGAACGGCCACACCAGATCTAGCTTGACTTCTAAAAATTTACACACCCAACACAAGGAAGCATCCCCTTCTTTTATACACAGTCACTCAGGCCATGCATTCCCTTCCAGTGTTATTCAATGTATGCAAAGAAGAAAATCAGCCCTCTAAACCGGTTTGTGAGGTGCATTCACACACTAGGTTTATGAAGCCAGTTCAGACTCCATTTTCATTTCCCCAAATCAATTTAGATGCCAAACAATGATGCACACATAGTGATCTCAGTCCTGGGATTATCAAACATAAGAAGAAGCCAAGGAATTACACATGCACCTAGTAATTTACGAATTTCTGAACATTGTCAATGCCAGACCGACTACTGCAAAGTACCAAAACAAAAACCTTTGTTGGTTATTCAAATCAAAGACACAAAATCAGATTCAGGGCATTCATGTTCAGGAAAACAAATAGCAAACTAGAGAAAATGTGAAAAGAAACAAATCCACACAGGAAAACCCAAAACATGAAGGATCCAGATCATTGAACAGGAGAAAATCGTGAAGGGTTTAGACTCATAGTAGTTTTGCTTACTGCGTGAATGAATATTGGGATCCAAAAATGTTTTTCCATTTCAAATCATGAGCGAAGGTGAAAACTGCCGTATGAGGGAAAAGTGGATGTTTTCTTCAAGAAAATTTAAAAAACTTTTTCCAGAAATGGTGTTCTTCCCATTTCGAATTTCTCCCCACTCTCCCAATTCCCCCGCCCCTTATCCTTAGGAAAAATCATGCCACCATCTCATTTAGTTGCGTTGAAATAGCTGGCTATAGGTTTTAATTAAAAATTGCAAATTTAACATGATTTTCATCTTTTTAATGTTTATCTAGCATAAAATACCATCTTCTTAACCTTAATTGTCGAAACATAAACAATAAATCAATGGCGGGGCTTTTTCCTAGCTCCACACCGTGATTATTTACATCATATTATTTAAATGCAAACAGGGTCAAAACCAGGGTGTTACATTGGGAGCTTCTATGAATGGAACCTTGCCTCAAGCTTCACATTTCCTCTAATGACTCCAACAAGGTCTAGGATTATTTGGCCAAATTTTTTATGATTCAAAACAATCTCCCTCCATTTCCCATGAGGAGTGAGCCAAAATTTAAAGGATAGAATAAATAGGATGGGTTTAGGATTCAAAGGAGAAGGTTGATGGATCATCCAAGGATAAGTGAATTCAAGTTATACCTATCTATATTCTTAAGGATGAGGTTCCACGAAGATCTCTTCGATAAACTTCTTGAAACTTCTTATTTTCTCCTTTCTAGGATGAG
Source organism: Pseudotsuga menziesii (assembly GCA_001517045.1). Taxonomy (NCBI): domain Eukaryota; kingdom Viridiplantae; phylum Streptophyta; class Pinopsida; order Pinales; family Pinaceae; genus Pseudotsuga; species Pseudotsuga menziesii. The sequence goes on from LPNX010698792.1 coordinate 1,841, forward strand.
CATCGCACTTTGTAGAAGGGAAACAAGAGGTGTGATGGGGATATATCCTGCTATATAAATGCAACAAGTTGAAATACCACTCATTTTAAGTTAACAATGTGCATTTATGACTTGGGTAATGTCTATTGTGAGATGACAATGTGCGGTGGTGGCTCAAATCATGAATAAATACAAGGGAATAAGCCTCCTTCTTCCATTTCTTCACTTCAAACTCCGAGGCATTATAGAAAACCATACGATACCAATATCATAACATGAAGATGATGATATTTAGGTGTAATATATGTACATAAATTCTCCAAATTCCAACTATATGTTTAGCTCCAACCATTTATTATGAATTTTAATAAAGAGGAAAAATAAAAATTGATAATTGTTCCACATGAATTCATGTAGAGGGGTGCGTGTATATGTTTTCCATGTTTATGAGTTATTGAAATTTTTATTTCTAGACAAAAACCTATTGGCAACAACAATTATGAATATCCTGTGGAAATTGAACCCAAGATATAGAACAATTACACTCACAAAATTGCTAATCAAACATGTAAAATTAACACCAAAGGAGACTGAAATTGGATCATAACACTAATCTGTATTGAGTAAGTTTACAATAGTAAACCTTATGAATTAATAGAATGTTGTAATATATAATTACATGAGATAATTGAATGCATAAAGATTCCATTCGAAATAGTCAAAAAGCAGGTTTACCAAATCTAGTCAAATACCCCATAGGTGCATAAAGCAGTTTCCAAATCTAGGTCGATGCTCACGAATTTGCTAACTCAAGTGGGAAAGATAAAGAGGGATGGAAATAAAACTCATGCATTCTTTTATTTGTAGAAAAGGAGGGAGGAGGATGTGGGAAAAAAACAAGTCAACTACACCTAGTCTAGCTTTTCCTTTTGCCTTAAATCAGAAATAAAACAAGGCATCTTTTTAGAAAAATGCAGATATGTGATTTAGAGAATCTGGAATAAAGAAGACATGCTAAATTGGGTTTCCAGGATGTTTCCAAAGTGCTCCATGCTTCATTTTTATCATGTGTTGACTTCTAGGACATGTAGAAGGCAACTAGCATAGAATGGAATCTAGGAAACTAGGTAATAAGACAAAAATATTTAAATTAATGTCTAATGTAGGTAACTATGGGTTGATTATTCTAACAGCCCCCCTTAATCCTGACTTTATGAGTAAATATCAGAAAACTATAGGGCCTAGCAACAAGGATTATTCACCCTTCACATACTGCTTGTCCATACAACCAAGGAAAGAGGAAAAAACCCAATGGGAAAATCCTCCTTTAAGCATGGACAGGAAAACCAAAAATTTGGTAATCTTTTCATCAGTCATGCTTGAAAGCATGATTATCAATCCACAGTAGTGATTTGATATTGCTGAAGGTATTCTCACAAAAAAAATTGGTGAATATGTCTGCTACTTGTTCTGAAGATCCATAGAAGAGTAGATCAATGGTACCATCATGGACAAGCTGTCTAATGTAGTGAATATGGATATCAATGTGCTTGGTTTGCTGTCTATGAACTATATCACTACATATTTGAATGGTGCTCTTATTATCACAATAGATAATAGTTGAAAACTCTAATTCGAAGCCACATTCTCCAAGTATCCCCTGCAACCACAAACATTGAGTTGTTGCATTTACAACTCCTCTATACTCTTCTTCTATAGATGAGAGTGCTATGGAACTATGCTTCTTGCTTGACCAGTTGATTGGCCCTTATGCAAGCATGAACACATATCCTTATGTATACTTGTTATCTATGTTGTCACCTTCCCAATCACTGTCAGTAAACCCAATCAAATCAAGATCATATTTTTCTATGTAGAATATCCCATGAGTTCTTGTTCGTTGAACAAAGTTTAGGATCCTTTTGGCTGCTCTCTAGTGGATCTCATGAGGCTGATCCATGTATATCTAAGCCACACTAACTGCATAAGATAAATCAGGTTGAGTGTGTGTAAGATAAAGAAAACACCCAATCAATTGCCTATATAGTGTATTATTTACCATAGGAGAAGAACCTGCTTCTTCAAGCTTAACTCCTAAAAGGAAGGGAGTCTTGCTTGGCTTGCAATACTTCATGTTGAACTTGTTGTGAAAATCTAGAGCATACTTGGACTGATGTAATTTGATTCCATTTTGGGATTGAGCAATTTCAAGACCCAAGAATTGACTCAACAATCCCAAATCTGTCATAGAAAATGCATGGTTCATTGCATCCTTCAAGGAGGCAATCTCTTTCTTTGAACTTCTTGTAATTAGTATTTCATACACATATAAGAAAATAATAATCAAAGAACCATAAATCAGCTTCAAATAGACATTAGGATCATAATTCCATCAAGCCAAACTTAGTGATAGCAAAAAGCCATCAATCTTGGCATACCAAGCCCTGAGGGCTTGCTTGATCCCATACAATGATATCTTTAAACTGCACACTAAATATGGATTAGAAACAAACACTTCAAGTTTCTGGATGTAAATCTCCTCAGTGATATCTCCATTTAGGAAATCACACTTCACATCCATGTGATGTACCTCCCACTGCTTCGAAGCTGCAATGGCTAGAGCTAGCCTTATGGAGTCTATCTTTGCCACTGGTGCAAAGGTTTCATTATGATTCAATACCATGTACTTATGAGTATCCCTTAGCTACCAATATTTCCTTATATTTCAAAGTTTAACCATCAGCAGCAAACTTAGTCTTGAAAACCCACTTACATTGAACTAGCTTCCTCCTTGGGGGAAGATCAACCAGTTCCCAAGTGTTGTTCTTCTGGAGCAAGATGAATTCTTCTTTCATGGTTGTTTGTCATCTTGGATCATGTGCTGCATATTCATATGTTTTTGGATCTGATTCAACCATGAGATAGCACTTCTCATCAAATAGAGGATCTTTCACACAAAGGGCACTCTCAAATTGAGATCTAGTCCTCCTAATGTCATTAGGATTTCCAGCTAGTTCCCCAGCTACATGAATGGTATATTCTTCCCATTTTGGTCTTGTAGGACTATTAGGATCTGCAATCAAATCATAATTATCATACATATCAGAATCATCAAACTCATTAGTCTCTCCACTTACAATCAATTGTTCTGGTGGTGAAGAAGACTGTCCAACATCAACTACTACTAAAGGATATTCTTGGAACTAAACACTTCTTTCACTGAAGGATTCATTAGTGTTGATTGCATGGGCAGACCTGGGTTTACTATAATTAATCAACAACACCCCAAACTCACTGGCCCTTTCGGCGACAGACCGCGAAGCGATCTGAAGTCTCACCCGAAGTGAATCTAATGGGTAGGCCAAGACTCAAGTGTCTTGGACCAAGTTCTGCGCATCCTACTTCTTTCTCCTTACTCCTGTGCACCACTAGGTCGACTAGCTCTTCGCATCGCACGTCCCCTTCTACTCGCAGCACTTTTACCCATGCGATGCTCAACCCCACACCAGTTGCTCGGTTCCCTCTCACGTCGCACAACTTCCACTCACTCGCAGCATTCCAATCCTTACTGCACCTCTACGCACCGCGGAACGCCCATCCTCTCCTCAACGCTAAATCCTCAGCTCGCAGTATCTCGCATCGCAGCTCCTCTGCCGATGCGATATCGCTTCTCTGCGATATCTTACCACTGCGACTCTACGCTCTTAACGTTGATTGCGCCGATGTGAGACACTCTACTTCTCAGAAGTCTATTGTGAGTAACTGGTAATTAGTGACAGACGTGAAAGAGTCCTTAAACAACCTACTGCAATACTTCGACTTATCCTTAGCCTTTTGCAATATTATGAACGAAACAATACATACATTCGTCTACTACCACTATCATTACATGCATAATAACTAGTAACAATAAGCAAATACAATCACATCCATTCAACACATTACACGCAGATTTAACGTGGTTCACCCCCGGGCTGGGAGCTACGTCCACCAAACTGTGCTTCTATTATATATCTTGAGGGAAGTTAGCACAGTTTGTTGCACTACTATTGCAGCGCAAAGTTTCTCCTAGATCTCTGATCTTCTCTCTATATCCCTTCCCTCTCTGTTCTCTCTGCAAATGATTACATACAGACTCAAATGACTCACAGACGACTATGTGTCTGGATCGTTACAACGCAGTCTTTCTGACTGATTCCTGAATCTACAAGACTATCAACTTGATCGACTATATACTGATTGATTAGCTACCCAACCAACCCTTTACAATACAAAAATGAAAGCTTTTATAGGCAGCCCGAAGGTCATGCCATTACAACACTGTGGGCCTGTCCAAACAGTAAACCCATACCCTAAATAGTGACAGTCGGTCCTCTCTGTCCTTGAGGTAGCCGCTTCCCGTCACATCGCAGCTCTCTGCAGTCTTCCATGCTTCCCGGCACTGACCATGGGTACTATGCACCGCTTCTCTTTCTGTCCTTCGCCTTCAATGCTTGAGCCGCGTTGCTCCTTCTTCTTTATGAGGGTCGCTGAGCCCTCCTGTCTTCCGCCGCTGCCTTCAATGCAGTGGTTGAGCTTTCTTCTCTTGGCCGCTCTTGTACCGTTGCCTCCTTGACTTTTCTATCCCAAAAGTTATGGTTTCCGGCTCTGCTCTCCAGCTGGAAACGTGCTACACCATCGTAGCTCTGCCCTGTCCTTTTTCTGCTAAACTTCTCTCTTTCCGCCAAAACTAGCAGCTTCTTATGTAGCTGCGGGATCCTGCTCCAACAGTCCCCTAACACTTACTTGTGGCTCGCCCCGAGCCACTACCAGCAGGTGTCTCCTGTTGTAGCTTCTCCTTCGCCTCCTGCGAAGTTTTCTGCAACTTATCCCGAAGTTCTGCAACTTCATTCTTCATCGCCTCGGCACGCTCTTGTGCCGAATCAAGCAAGGTTTGGTTGATATGGGAGTCCTCTATTTGATCAGCTTGCTCACGGGCAGTAGTGAACTCCTTCACCTTCTGCTCCACTGCGTCGACTAAATCGGTGATTTGCTCCTGGAAGGGTTGAAGCAGGTCGGTGATGTTCAGCTCCTTTGTTCTCAATTGCTGGGCTTCCTGCTATAATTGGTTCATCTCCTTTGTATTTTTCATCCTCTGAAGAGCTGCTAAGCTCTTCATTTCTTCTTTCATTGCCATCGTGGTGTTCTCTATCACCTGGATGTTCCGCTGGATGTCCACTCGCTGAGGTGGCTCATCTAGCTCGGACCATGTGCTCATCGCATCAGTGAGTACTGATGTTGCTTCATTGATGCAGGACTGCATCTGCACAGCGGTGAGTCTAAAAGCCTCGATTCTTGCTCTCTGTTCTGCCTGGGAGGTATCCCGTGCGTGAGCCTCTAGCTCAGCGATATGCGCATCGTGATCTGCCTTCATCCTAGCCACTTCTTCGTCCATTTTAACAACGGTATCCTCCAGAGCCTTTGCTCTGTTGGCTACTTTCCTTAACTTTTGGGACGTATCTTCCGCGAACTCAATGTTACAGCTGGGTAATTCTAAAGCAATGTTCTGCAGCAGCTGAGAGAGTGCCTGATCCCTTTCCTGATATGCTTCGAGCTCACCAACCTTCTTCTGATAGCTGGTAGCCAGTGCTGCATTCTTTTGCTTTAGCTGCATATTCTGCTTATAAGTCGCGAGCTCTCGGGTCCGGAGTTCTGTGCTTATCTGTTGTTCAATCATCTGCAACTGCTCAGTATGGAATTCCACCAGGTTGATCTCAATAGGTTGGTCAAACTGCGCTGGTGGATCTTTCATCGTCGTAGGGAATCGGATGCTCCGTGGTGGAATCAACACAGTATTGAGTCGATCTTTTGCTAGACCGTCCTCGCAGGCTATCGACGATGTCGATGCGTCTCTGGCAGTTGCATTAGCCGGTGGGATGTGCACCTCGGCGGTCTTCTCTGTAAGTACTTTTAGGTCTTGCTGCTGCTTTTCGACTGCACTCTGTATTTTCTCCTGCTGGTCCCTCATCGCATCCAATGTGTCCTTTAGTTCGTCAGATGTTCTTGTTGCAATGAGTTCGAAATCCTCATCTGTTAATGTGGCCTTGGAAGGTGGCTTTGTGGCCTTGTGTTTCTTCTTCTTCTTGGTAGTGGCCACCTCTGTTGGCCCTTCTGCTGGTTTTTTCCTTTTTACTCCTGGTAACGGTGCTTCTGCCGTTCCTGCTGCTGGGGTGTCCATTTTGTCTTTGCCTTTTTCACTTGAGCTGGTCTCCGTGGAACCTGGTGGCAGTGGTGTGGTGTCTTCATACTCTCGCTGCCATTGGCTATCAAAGCCTCTGATGACATTCTCAACATCCTGTGCTGTCATCCTGAACCAGCCAGGAGCCCAATCATCCCTTATTGTCCTTTTCGGCCGTAGATAGATTCTATGGCTATCTGCCATGAAATTGAGCCTGCTATCATACAGGTCGACGGTCTCTGTGCTGAGCCGTGGTAATTCCACGATAGTTGTCTTCAGTAGGGCATAATATTCGTGGAAAACCATCGAATTGACGTGTTTCCTTGCTGGGCTGTTGGTGTCCCATAAGCTAGCATAGCGGAAACCCCTGGGCACTCCTCCTGGAATCTGCGGGAACTGTGTATTGGGGGGCTCCTTCCAGCCCACGAATGCGCATAGGATAAGTAACTAGGAAAAGTGGAAAGGGTGGCTTGCCTGATCTTGGGCTGCCAAACAATCTTCCTGGATCATATTTAATAGAAACAAGGACCAGTTAAACTGTTCTCCCTCCGTAACTTGTACCGCCAGGCTAATCACAGATCCTGTAACTTCCTTCGGTCGGACCTTGGTTAGCAATCTTCTCGCCAGCAGGCTGGCTGTAAATTTGAGTGTCTCGTTCTCGATACTGGTGATATCATAAGCCCTGCATCCTCTCTGTAACTTGTATTTCTTTACTAAGGCCGGTGGTAACTTCGAGTCCTTGGTCTTCCCTGATATCTGTAAGTCGGGGAGCTTACCAGTTTTCGACAGCCCGGTAATGCGGTGGATCAAGTCGATGTTAAGGTCGACCTGATGGCCTAGCCAGAGATAGCCCCCATGTAGACACGAGAGTAGGACACGTACCACGGCATTGACCTCTGCACTGCGTCCAAAATGGGGTAACCTCAACAGGTTGAGCAGACCGGTGGGCTCGAGAATCTGGANTCGGTGGGCTCGAGAATCTGGACATGTGGCATGGGAACCAATTCCTCTTTTGCTGTTCTCGGGTTCTTCTCATGTCTTAGATACTGGTCTGGTTTGAAGTGGGGGTATGTCTTACCATCTGCTAGGTTGTAATCTACGAATTTGACAGCAGCAGCATACCCCACAAGGTCGCCATTTTCCTTAACTCGAGAGTCTATTGGTGGGATAGGGACAGCAAGCTTACCGGTCTTGGAGAGTTTGACCTCTGGAGCGCCTTCCACTCGAGGGAAGAGGTAGTCTGCTTCACTCACTATGTCTTCGTCCTCCTCCAAATTGAATTCCTCTGGGAGCTGAGACTGACTCCTTGTCTGTGGTGGTGGTCTGGTCTGTGAAGAACCCGCTTGAACGTTCCTAACTGGTGTTGACATGGGAGCTGCCAGGCCAGTACGCTTGAATCTTTTCAGCAGCGCGTCCAGTGGTTCGTCCTCGGCCAGGAACCAGTCGGTGTGAGGCGGTGGGTTTGCAATGGCTTCAATATCTGGAAAACTCGTTAGCTTATAATGGACTGGGCTCTGTACGAGGAAGATTGAGTTTGCACACTGCAATGTTTGGCTCTGTGAAAATGTAGTCCTTCCGATGAATAATGTCTGCTTTTTATGTCATGGATGATGGTCCCGGACACAACGGTCATCTAGACTGAGCTCATTGGTCATATTTATTGTATGGACAAGACCACACCGGTTACCCGATCCTTAATAAATGCAAAAATCCGATCAAATTTCCCTCGAAGTATGTGTACCGGCGCCAGTCTCGTCGAAGATTTTGTCAAATCTAGAAACTTAATGAGGCCTGCCGCCAAATCTATGGTAAAGGATACCGGTCATTTCCTCCTTAACTGCCTGTCAGACCGTGACGGGACGGTCCACTGCTAGTTACCAAACTGGATAGGTGGCATGGTGACACGTCATATTGCTGTGATGCAACCTCGTTGTTACCTGCGCAAATTTTTTTTTTTTTTTTTGAATCGCACTGGTGCGATTCCTCCTGGATAGAATGTCTGCCGGTGTAGACTAGCTCCTGGTGCGATGCCTCCTTTCAACTACACTGGGCATCTGCACTTCTGTACACTGTTCGTGCTAGGATGGAAAGGGGGGAAGGTTGTCACTGTAGATCTTAAGCCTACTACCATTAATCCATGTGGGAAGAAGCTCCCCGTTCAACTGACTGAGTTGAACAGCACCTCCTTCTGTGACTTGCTGTATCTGATATGGCCCCAGCCAATGTGTTTTGAACTTCCCTGGAAACTTCAGGAATTTGCTGTCATATAGGAGCACTAGGTCTCCGATCTGGAAAGTCTTATTCTTAATGTGTCTATCATGCCATGCTTTTTCTCGTGCTTTCTGCATTGCCTGATGGAATCCGGCTATAAACCTGTCTTCTTCCAAGGTAAGGAGCTGTGCTAACCGTTCCTCGACCGTGGCTATATCAGTCATCCCGGTAATCTGAGCGACTCTTAAGCTAGGAAGAATATACTCCATAGGCATAACAGCCTCCTGGCCATATACCAAGAGTAAAGGTGTGTGTCCCGTAAGTTTCTTGCATGTGGTCCTGTATGCCCACAGCACAGCATTAACTCTGAGGTCCCAGTCGTTCCTTTGGTTATTGCAGATCTTCATAAGAGCATTTTCTAAAATCTTATTGAAGGCCTCCACCGTTCCATTAGCTTGTGGGTGGTAGGGAGTTCTCTTATAGTGCTGAATCTAGAATTCTTCTGTCAATGCCTCAATAGTGCTGTTCAGGAAGTGTGTGCCTTGGTCACTCATCAAAATTACTGGGCATCCAAACCTGCTGATAATGTTTTCAAAAAGGAACTGGGCAGCTGTAGCAGCATCACAATTTCTCACTGCCTTGGCCTCTACCCATCTGGTAAGGTATTCTGTTCCAGTGATGATGTATCTCGCACCTGTGCGCTTTCCGGGTGGGTTGATTGGTCCCACAAAATCAATAGCCCATTTGTCGAATGCGCGCAGTGTGACCTGCGGTCGCAGCGGCATTTCATTGCGGCGCGAGGGTTTTCCTACCCTTTGGCAGATATCGCAGCATCTGCAGAAGTCCTTTGTGTCTTTATGCAGTGTAGGCCACCACAAGCCTGCGTCTAGAATTTTCTGCGCAGTCGGTTTTCCTGCGTAATGTCCTCCTGCGGTTCCTGAATGAGCCTCTTTGATAATAGTGTCTTTCTCATGTGGCATCACACATCTGCATAGAACTTCATCCGGGCCTAACTTGTATAGACATCCTACAATGAGGGTGAATTCTGCTGCCTTCACAACCAACTGCTTCTTTTGCTGTTTAGTAAAGTCGTCAGGTGCTACTCCTGTGGTGAGGAAGTGCATAATGTCGGCATAGTACTCGTCTGCAATCTGTATGGAAAACAATGGCGCATCTGGCAGATTGTCTTCTAGGTTACTGGGCTCTTCTCCTGAGTCTAGCCATGACAGGTGATCGGGTCCTACGTTTAGTCTGCCTGGTTTCACAATGATTTCAAAGTCATACTCCTGGAAGAGGAGTAACCATCTGCAGATTCTCCCCCCTAACACTGGTTTATTGACTAGGTACTTTAATGGGGAATGGTCAGTAAAAATTTTAAACAAGGCACCCAGTAGATAGTGCCTGAACTTCTGCAGTGCATATACCATAGCTAGACCCTCCCTTTCTGTTGTGGTGTAGTTCTTTTCTGCTGTGGATAACTTTCTGCTGGAATATGCAATGGGATGGTCAAGGTCCCCTTCTCCTGGCTGGGTTAAGACGACTCCTAATGCGATGCCGGAGGCATCCACATGTACATGGAAAGGCTTAGTCCAATCCGGAAATACTAGGATGGGTGCTGTGACCATCTTCTCCTTAAGTATGTCTAGGCTCTTCTGGCATTCCTCGTTCCATAGGAATTTTACATCCTTTTTTAGCAGTTTCTCCATCGGCGCTGTAATCTTTGTGTAGCCCTTGATGAACTTTCTGTAGTAGCCGGTATGACCAAGTACTGTCCTCAGTTGCTTGACTGAATTAGGTGCTGGAAGGTTTACAATGATAGCTATCTTGGCGGGTTCTACCATCAAGCCTTGTCTGCAAACAATGTGACCCAACAAGATACCAAATGGTGCACAGAATATACATTTTTTCAAGTTTAGAGAGATCTGGTACTGCCTACATTTTTCTAACATCAGTCTTAGATCACCTATGTGCTTATTGATTAACCCAAATACAGTCCAATCATCAAAATATACTTCCAAGAATTTATGAATGTATTCTTTAAATACAGCAACTACTACTCTAGAAAATATAGCTGGTGCATTCTTAAGACCAAAGGGCATTACCGTATACTGGAACGAGCCCCATTCTGTTGTGAATGTAGTCTTGGATCGATCTTCTGGGTGTATTCTGATCTGGTGATAGCCTGAAAACCCGTCAGTGAAGGAGTAGACCTCTTGTCCTCCCACGTTGTCTAATACTTCGTCAGTGAACGGTGTTGGAAATGGATCATGAAGTGATGCATCATTGAGTTTTCGCAGATCAACACAGATCCTTATGTCCCCTTTTGTTTTCTTTTCTTGCACTACCATAGGGCTAACCCATTCGCTTTCCTCTACTGGTTCAATGATGCCTGCTGCTAGCATTTTATCAATTTCGTCCTTGACCTTTTCTTTGTATCGCGGGTTCAGTCTGTATGGACGCTGCTTAACTGGTCTAGCATCCTCTTTTAGTGGTATCCTCATGACTCCCAAGTCTCCAACTATTCCTTTCATCTCCGTGAACTTGATGGGAAATAGGTCTTGATACTTATGTAGCAGATCTGCAATCTGTCCAACTGTTTCATCGTTCCAGTAGTCTCCAATAGAGGCAAACTTAGGTTCTTCGTTT
>LPNX010698792.1:17542-47174 GCA_001517045.1 Pseudotsuga menziesii
ATCCTGCTCCAACAATTAGTGATCAAGTTGATCAACTTGTACCTTTTTGAATCTTCATAATACCCAAAAAAATAGGCACTCTTGGCTTTGGGTTTGCAAATCCTTCCTCTTTTCAGTTGGAATTCTATCCCAAGCCTTCGAGCCAAAAATCTTGAAATGGGTCACATCTATCTTGTTCGCACTCCAAGCTTTGAAAGGATTCATACCATCAATATTCTTATGATGCACCCTATTCTGTATGTAGGATGCATAGTTTATATCCTTGGCCCAAAACTTTTGGTGGAAAAGTCTTAGACTCCATCATGCAGGTTGCCATCTCCTTCAGTGATCTGTTCTTTCTCTCAGAAACACCATTTTGTTGTGGTGTGTAAGGGATCAAATGTTTCATCTGAATACTTGCATCTTTACAATATGAAATGAACTTAGACTTGACATACTCACCACCATTGCCAGATCTAAGAATCTTGAGTTTCCTCCTAGACTGGTTTTCAACCAAGTCTCTAAACACTTTGAAGAGGTCAAAAACTTTAGACTTATGCTTTATGAAGTGAACCCAACAATACCTGAAAAAGTCATCTATGAAGGTCAGTGCATATTTGGCTTAACTCATGGACATATGAGGGAATGGAACAGCAATGTCACTATGGATTAGCTCAAGAGGTGCAGAGGTTCTCTCATGACTAGCTTTCTCATACTTGTGGTCTGGGTGTTTTCCTAGGATACAACCTTGACAGACTCCCTTACAAAACTTGATCTTTGGTAACCCTATGACCATATATTTTTCACTAAAATAGGAAAGATAATTATATTTAAGATGTCCAAATATTTCATTCCAAATCTTGCTTGCTTCATTAGCATGAATCAGAAGAGTAGAGGGGTTTGAGTAGGGTAGAAAATGGGAAAACTTGTATACCTTCGAAGTGTGATCAACAACACCTTTTTCTATGACCTTACCATTTGAAATATCAGTGATTTCAAAATCATTAGGGGAGAATACGACATTCTTTGGAGACCTAGTATGAGTCATCAGATACACTGACAAGAGATTGGAGGCAAGACCTGGAACGTACAAAAAATTATTGAAACTATCATGGTCAAGATCAATCCTACCCTTCCCCAAAATGTCAGTGAGAGATTCATCTCCAAAAACTATTGGTGGACCTTTCAACATGTCAAGAGAGGAGAATGTCTATTTTTTTGAAACCATATGTCTAGAAGCTCCAAAGTTTATGATGAATCTAGGTGAGCTTGATGTGCCAGCAACCAAGGCATGTACTCTCTCTCTATCCTCTGAAATTGATCCTCCTTCCTTCTTCTTTGAGCAATTAGGGAGGGATACGTTATTCTTCTCCGGGATTTGGGTCAACATGTCAATTTGCTTCTTCATATAATATCTCTCAGGATGATAGCCCTTACTGCAGTATGGGTACTTGCTCATTTCTCCTTTGTTCTTATTCTTCTGGGAGTTATTCTTAGAACCTTGGGGCTCCTCTTGAGACTTAGACTTGTCTCTCCTTTGCTCAAGTGGCTTTTTAGCTTTTTTCTTTCTTTTTGAATCCACCCTTGAATCTCCAGCAACCAAATATTGGTCTTTGGAAGGTTTTATGGTGCCCATCATCACCAACTTATCTTTCTCTTGTGTGAGGGATTCCATGAACTCTGCAAGCTTAGGCATATTCCAGGATCGAGCTATCAACTTGGTGGCCTAGAAGGTATAAACAAACACTGAATATTTAGAACCAATGTTATAAAGTATGGCCAAGACTAGTTTCTCTTCCTTGTTTTCAATCCCACACTATTTCAACAACAAAACAAGGGCCTTAAACTTGTAAAAGTAGAGTTGCAATGATTCGAAGCTACTGGGATTCAAGGAGATCAACTCATTCTCAATTTGATGTCCTCTCATCTCATCTTTCTTTCCAAAAATATCTTCTAGCTTCTCACACACTTCATTAGGTTATTTCAATCCATCAAGATGGAAGAGGAGGCATGTTGAAATTCTCAGACACAAGAGACCATAGGCCTCATCCCTCCTATTGTACCATTTAATTTTCTATATAGCTACATTGGGCTTTGCCTCAGTTTCCATAGTCACCCTGTAGATACCTTTCGCTCTCAAGAATATCTCAATTTCTTCTTTGCACTCAAATAAATTGAATGTAGTCAAGATGATCTTCAGAGATTGTTCCATAGCTCAGAAATTGTGCCCTCCAGTCAGTAGAATGCGCTCCCAGTCAATGATGTTGAACATGCAATAGAAATTTGTAAGGAGAGATATCAATATACAAAGGTTATAATACCATTTGGAAATTGAACCCAAGAGATAGAACAATTACACTCACAAAATTGCTAATCAAACATGCAAAATTAACATGAAAGGAGACTGAAATTAGAGCATAACACTAATCTGTATTGAGTAAGTGTAAAATAGTAAACCTTATGAAGTAATAGGATGTTATAATATATAATTACATGCGAGAATCCAACACCTAAATATGCCATTCAAAATAGTCAAAAAGAAGGCTTACCAAATCTAGTCAAATCCCCCATAGGTGCATAAAGCAGTTTCGAAATCTAGGTAGACGTTCATGAATTTTCTAAGTCAAGTGGGAAATCTAAAGATGGATGGAAAGACAACTGATACATGATTTTATTTAGAGAAAAGGAGAGAGGATGATGTGGGAAAAAAACAAGTCAACTACACCTAGTCTAGATTTTCCTTTTTCCTTAAATCAGAAATAAAACAAGGCAGCTTTTCAGAAAAAAGAAGATATGTGCTTTAGAGAATTTGGAATAAAGAATACATGCTAAATTGGGTTTCCAGGATGTTTCTCAAGCACTCCATGACTCAATTTTAGCATGTGTTGACTTCTAGGACATGTAGAAGGAAACTAGCATAGAATGGAATCTAGGAAACTAGGTAATAAGACAAAAATAGTTAAATTAATGTCTAATGTAGGTAATTATGCGTTGATTATTCTAACATAGCCTGCATAATTAAACTCTCAAATTAAAACTAGACATATAGAAATTCTAACCAGCAATAAATCCATTGTCAAATATCTACAAGATAATTTATTGTTTATTCTAAGATCGTTAAAGGGATTGTATAAATTAAATCCATGGACCAAAAATTAAGGACTAAAATTAAAAATTACAAGGATTAAATTTTTCAGAAATTGTTTGATTTTATAAGATTACATTGAGGATTAAGGCCAGTTAGTAATTGTTGTTATATGTATGGAACTTGCATTTGAGAGTATTAAGGGATAATGTTTATATTTTAGAATATATGTAATCATGAGAGTGCAAGGAATATACATACAGAGAGTATGGATTTAGGCAATCCCAATTGAGGCATAAAGAAGATAAAGTGAACTTACAATTTGGGCACATGGAAAATAATGCTCCCTATTGAACCTCCTCTACCCTTCAATCCTCCATCTCCTTTGTTAGCATTAATAGATCTATTGACATTCAAAATTCTCTTTACAATGATATTGATATGCCCACCTCCCCCACCATTGAATTCACCTTCCCTACTTGTTGTCTCACTCATGCTTCGATAACTCCAGGATTTAGTAAGAATAGACCAAACATAAGCATATCCACCCTAGTTATCTTCTAAATCCTTTCCATCACCCTTAATGTGGAAATAAAACACCTCTTCCTCCATGACCTCTACCTACACCATCAACACCAAGTGGTTTTCGGCTCATTTGGGGACAAAGGGGTGCTCCACCTAATGCAGTTTTATTCAAGAAATAATTATTCTGTAAAGAAAAAAAAATCTTGCATGTATGATCAATGTCGCTCCTGAAATAGATCATTCTCACCTAATAATAAGTCCCATGAGATATTAATACTATCTAGACAATGTGTAAATTGAAACCAGTGATAGATTAATTTTACTCACAAAAATTAACAATTGATCATGCAAAATCACTCACAAAAGAGATTGAAATTGGAGCTGAACACTAAAATGTATTAACTTAGTGTACAATAGCCAACCCTATAACATAATAGGCTGGTGTATTAAATAATTACATCAGGGATTTGAATGCATGAGGAGCAGTTCGAATCTAGCATAAAGCAGGCTTACTAAAAATAAACAAATCCCCCATAGGTGCAAAAAGTTGATCCCAAATCAGTCATGGAGCTCACGAATTAGCAAAAATTCTTAGGCAAGATAAAGAGTGATGGAATGAAAAATCATACATGCTTTTCCAAGGAGAAAAGAGTGGAGTATGTAGAGGACAAAAACTAGTTCACCTCACCTAGTCTAGCTTTTCCATTTGCCTTAAAACACTGAAAAAGCAGGCAATAAAGCAGAAAAAGCAGAAGGGTGCCTAGGAGGCTAGGAATAAAGCAGAATTGATTCCTTGAGGTTTACCAAGTGCTACATGAGTCAAATAAGGAAAGTTTGACCACTATGGATAGGTAAAAGACAACTTGCACAAGGTGGGACACATGGACTAGGCAAATAAGACAAAAATAATTAAATTAATGTCTAAGGTAGTAAACTATGGGTTGATTATTCTAACACCCCCCTTAAGCCTGACTTATGAGTAATATATCAGAAAATTATAGGGCCTAGCAACAATGCTTAGTCACACTTTACATACTGTATGTCCATACAACCAAGGAAAGAGGCAAAAACCACATGGGAAAATCCTCCCTTAAACATGGACTGTAAAACAAAATTTGGAAATCTTGTCTTCACTCATGCTTCATAGCATGATCAGCAATCCCCAGTAGTGATTTGATATTGCTGAAGGTATTCTCACAAAATTATTTGGTGAAGATATCAGCTACTTGTTTTGAAGATGAACAGATGAGTAGGTGAATGGTGCCATCATGCACAAGCTCTCTGATGTAGTGCATATGGATCTCAATGTGTTTGGTTCTCTACTTCTGAACTAGATATTTGCAGATTCGAATGGTACTTTGGTTATCACAGTAGATGGTAGTTGAGTACTCTGATTCGAAGCCACACTCTCCAAGTAATCCCTGCAACCATAAACATTGAGTTGCTGCATTAACAACTCCTCTGTACTCTGCTTCTGTAGATGAGAGTGCAATGGCACTCTGTTTCTTGCTTGACCAGCTGATTGGCCCTTCTACAAGCATGAACACATATCCTGATGTGGACTTTCTATATGTTCTATCACCTTCCCAATCACTGTCAGTAAATCCAGCCAAATCAAGATCAGATTTTGCTTTGTAGAAGATCCCATGTGTCCTTGTTCCCTGAAAAAAGTTAAGGATCCTTTTGGCTGATTTCCAATGGATCTCATGAGGATGATACATGTATCTAGAAGAAACACTTACTACATAAGAAATATCAGTTCTAGTATGTGTCAGATACAACAAACATCCAATCAATTGCCTATACAGTGTATTGTTTACCATAGGTGAAGAATCGACTTCTTCCAGCTTCACTCCTGAAAGGAAAGGAGTTTTGCTTGCTTTGCAATCCTTCATTCTGAATTTGTTCAGTAAATCCAAGGCATACTTGGACTGGTGCACCTTGATTACATATTTGGTTTGAGCAATCTCAAGCCCCAAGAATTGGCTTAAGAGCCCCAAATCTGTCATGGAGAAGGCTTGGTTCATTGCACCCTTTAAGGAAGTAATCTCATCCTTTGAGCTTCCTGTAATGAGGAGGTCATCAACATATAACACAATGATCATTAATGAACCATTAATTAACTTCAAATAGACATTTGGATATTATTTGCACCGAACAAAATTCAGTGATAGCAGGAAGCTATCGATCTTGGCATACCAAGCCCTGGGGGCTTGCTTTAGCCCATACAATGACTTTCTCAACCTGTATACAAGAGAAGGGTTAGTAGAAAAACCTTGAGGCTGCTGCATATATATCTCTTCAGTGATATCTCCATTCAGGAAGGCACATTTTACATCCATGTGATGTACCTCCCATTGCTTTGAGGTTGCAATGGCTAGGGCTAGCCTGATGGAATCCATCTTTGCCACTGGGGCAAAGGTCTCATTGTAATCTATCCCATGAACCTGTGAGTAGCCCTTGGATAAAAATATGGCCTTGTACATCAGTGGTGAACCATCAGCATCAAATTTGGTCTTGTAGACCCACTTACACTGAACTAACTTCCTCCCTGGGGGAAGATCCACTAGCTCCCATGTGTTGCTCTTCTGGAGTGAGCTGAACTCTTCCTTCATGGCTGCTTGCCATATTGGATATCCTTCTTCTTCTTAATATGTTTGAGGATCAGACTCCACCATCAAATAGTATTTTTCAGCAAACATAGGATCATTCATGCACAGACCACTCTCAAATTGAGATCTAGTCCTCCTTGGGTCATTGGGATCCCCATCTAGCTCTCCTGCTGCATGTAGTGTCTTGGCTGCCCATTTTGGCCTTGTAGGGCTGTTAGGTTCTGCATTAAACTCATAAATATCAGAGATATCAGAATCAGCATTTTCAACAAACTCTTCACTTACTTTCTGAGGTTCAGGTGGAGAAGAGGCTTCTCCAACTTCCACTGCTGCAAGGGGTTCTTCTTCAAACTGAACACACCTTTCAATAAAGGCTTTGTTTGTGCTCAAATTTATCAGATTGTACCCTTTGGAATCTTCATAGTATCCAACAAAAAGACACTCTTGGCTTTGGGGATGCAAAGCCTTCCTCTTTTCTGTTGGAATTCTAGCCCAAGCCCTTGAGCCAAAAATCCTAAAATGGGTCACATCTGGCTTGTGCCCACTCCATGCTTCGAAAGGAGTCATACCTTCAAGCTGTTTATGAGGAACCCTATTCTGGATATAGGCTGCACAGTTTATAGTTTCAGCCCAGTACTTTGGTGGCAAATTTTTGGCCTCCATCATGCATGTTGCCATCTCCTTTAGTGATCTGTTCTTCCTCTCAGCAACACCATTTTGTTGTGGTGTGTAAGGGATAGAATGCTACATCTACACAATAATTAATAAAATCAGACTTGACATACTCACCACCATTGTCAGATCTGAGGACCTTGATTTTCCTCCCAGACTGGTTTTCAACCAAATCCTTAAAGACTTTGAAGAGGCCAAAAACTTCAGACTTGTGTTTCAGGAAGTAAACCCAGCAATACCTGGAAAAGTCGTCAATGAAAGTCAATGAATATTTGGCCTGACTCATGGAAATATGAGGGAATGGGCCAGCAACATCACTGTGGATCAGTTCGAGGGGTGTAGAGGTTCTCTCATGACTAGCTCTCTCAAATTTATGCTCTGGGTGTTTTCCTAGGATACAACCTTGGCAGAATCCTTTGGAAAATTTTATCTTGGGAAACCCTATGACCATCTCTTTTTCACTAAGATCAGAAATATATTTGTATTTTAGGTGGCCAAATATTTCATGCCAAATCTTGCTTGCTTCATTAGCATGAATCAGAAGAGCAGAGGGGTTTGAGTAGGGTAGGAAGTGTGAGAACATGTATACCTTTTGAGCATGATTTGCAACTCCTTTTGCAATGACTTTACCACTTGAGATCTCTGTGATCTCAACTTCATCAGGGGAGAATATTACTTTCTTAGGAGACCTAGTGTGAGTCATCTGGTACACTGGCAAGAGGTTGGAGGCAAGACCAGGCACATACAAGACATTGCTGAACTGGCCATGATCAAGTTCAATCCTCCCTTTGCCCAAAATTTCAGTGAGAGAGTCATCTCCCAGTACTATAGGTGGTCCTTTCGACATGTCAAGTGAGGAGAATGCCTCCTTGATCAAAAACATGTGTCTTGAAGCTCTATAATCGATGATAAAACTGGGTGAGCTTGATGTGCCAGCAACCAATGCATGAACTCTCTCTCTGTCATCTAAACTTGATCCTCCTTCTCTCTTCTTTGAGCTTTCTAGAAGGGAGATGCCATTGTTCTCCAGGAGTTGGGTCAGCATGTCAATTTGCTTTTTCATACAAGAGATTTCAGTGTGATTTCCCTTATTGCAGTATGTGATTTCCCTTATTGCAGTATGCGCACTTGCTCATTTCTCCTTTGTTTTTCTTCTTCTGGTAGTTCTTCTTGGAACCTTGTGGCTCCTCTGGAGACTTGTTCTTGTCTCTCTTTTGCTGAGGTGGATTTTTAGCTTTCTTTTTGCTTTTTGAATCCACCTTTGAATCTCCAGCAATCAGAGCTTGATCTTTGGATGGTTTGATGGTGCCCATCATCACCAACTTGTCTTGTTCTTGTGTGAAAGATTCCATGAAATCTGCAAGGCTAGGCATCTTCCAGGTTCGAGCTGTTAGTTTTGTGGCATAGAAGGTCAAAAAAAACACTGAATAGTCAGGGCCTAGCTTTGAGAGAATGGCCAGGACGAGCTGATCATCCTTCTTTTCGATCCCACACTATTTCAGCTGCAAAGCAAGTGCTTTGAACTTGGAGAAATATAGCTGCAGGGATTCAAAGCTATTTGGACTCAGAGAAATCAGATCATTTTTTATTTGATGTCCCCTCATCTCATCTATCTTTCCAAAAAGATCAGTAAGCTTCTCCCATACTTCATTTGGTGATTTCAATCCATCAAGATGGAAAAGAAGGTCTCTGGAAATACTCAGACACATGAGACCATAGGCCTCATCCCTCCTGTTGTGCCATTTTATCTTCTCTGCAGCTGCATTGGGCTCTGCTTCTATTGCCATAGTCACCCTGTAGATTCCTTTCGCTCTCAAAAGTATCTTCATCTCTGCTTTCCATTCAAATAAATTGAAGGGAGTCAAGATGATCTTATGAGATTGATTCATAGCTTAGAAATCTGTCCCGGCTGTCAGTAGAAGGCTCCCAGTCACTGATGTCGAACCTACAAAACAATTTTGAAGGAGAGAAATTGATCTAGAATGTCTCTAACACCATGTGTAAATTGAACCCAGTGATAGATTAATTTTAATCACAACAATTAACAAATGATCATGCAAAATCACTCACAAAAGAGACTGAAATTGGAGCTGAACACTAAACTGTATTAACTCAATGTCCAATAGCCAACCCTGTAAAATAATAGGTTTTTTTATTAAATAATTACATCATGGATTTGAATGCATGAGGAGAAGTTCGAATCTAGCATAAAGCAGGCTTACTAAAAATAAGCAAATCCCCCATAGGTGCAAAAAGTTGATCCCAAATCAGTCATGGAGCTCACGAATTAGCAAAAAGGATCAGGCAAGCTAAATAGTGATGGAATGATAACTCATACATGCTTTTCCAAGGAGAAAAGAGTGGAGGATGTAGAGGACAAAAAACTAGTTCACCTCACCTAGTCTAGCCTTTCCATTTTCCTTAAAACACTGAAAAAGTAGGCAATAAAGCAAAAAAAGCAGAAGGGTGCCTAGGAGGATAGGAATAAAGTAGAATTGATTCCTTGAGGTTTCCCAAGTGCTACATGAGTTAAATAAGGAAATTTTGACCACTATGGATAGGTAAAAGACAACTTGCACAAGGTGGGACACATGGACTAGGCAAATAAGACAAAAATAATTAAATTAATGTCTAAGGTAGTAAAATATGGGTTGATTATTCTAACAGACAACATGTAAATGGAAATCCTACGTAAACATGTGATAGAATCTCTAAATTTCCTTCTCCAGTAATCAACCACAAATCAGCACATCATTGTCAAACTGCAAGCTAGTATGAAGCTAATAAGTGGTATTCAATGACCCGATTCCTCTCAATTCTCCTTCACATAAAAGTAATTTCTTTATGTCCTAAAAACCAAAGGATAAATTTACAATGCCATACATACTTCCAATTTGACCATCACCAAGAATTCTAGAAAAATCATTCAAGATGATAGATTTTTTCAATACCACATTATCGTGTCTAATGACCTTGATGAGTAGACTACCAGAAGTAAGGCAAGGAAAAAAGATGATAATGAAATCCAAAGAAAATTTCCCATGTAAAATGGCCATACCGCCAGTTCAAACACATCAAAAACCATGAGTATAAAAGGGAGAATATCTACACTTTGATGGTGATTTGAAATTTTTTATGAATTTACTTCATGCACTAAAGAAGGCCTCATAGAATATTCTCATTTTACAACAAACCAGCCTACACTAAAAAATGTAGATATTTTCTTTCCCAGTTCATGTACCTTTTTTCCAAGTTTGGAGGAACAGACATGCGCATAGCATATTCTCCTGCAACTTTGTTTCACACATGTTCAATGCACCTCAGCACATGAAAATCAAACTAATTAAAATTTTATTCATTATCACAGTTTGGGATGGCATGGAAAAAACTAATCTCATAAAAAATAAGACTCCAATGTATTTTTATAATTGATGTCATAACAACTACAAGAAGGAAAAACATGTTTGATGCCAATAAAACTACAAAATGAACAATAATAATTTCGTGTATGACTCAGCAGAAAAAGATGGTATTGCAAACATTTCGGGCCAGCACGGGGGGTTTAGGTACATGAACATTGTATCCTCCTCCTCTTAAATGGAACTAACCCTTTCCCTTTTCTAGATCGTAAAGATTTTCCTGAATCCTTTGCCTTCAGGAATTTCTACAACTGACCTACATATAGATGTGCATAGTTGATTGGAGCAACTACACAAGAAACACATAAAGATCAAATCAAACAAATCTAAAAAAAAATACATTTAAAATGTGAATATAACAATCATTATATTTAATAAGATTAACATCTTAACCTGAAGAAATTGTTGGTGTACTGCTTTGATAACTACAGAAAAAGAAATATTATTATAATTGCAATCAAGCATCAAAAGACTAAATGCAATACGAAATGCTTTAACATAGTCCATTCTTGGAATTAAATAATTTGATTTCCCATTCCAACAAACTAAATGTTTTTTTGGGAAAAAAATTGTTTGTTTTAAGTGCTAAACAAACATGAAAGTACAGACCATTCTCATCACCATGTTTAGAATTATCTAAATTCCATCTACATTTTATCTTCTTAGGTATGTCCCCAAACATATTCTTAGATCCTAGAATCCTCTAGAACTGAACCTTGAAAAAATATAGTGTTTCAAGGGATCGAGTAAGATTTAAAGGAAAACGACTATAGGCTAGGGAGAGAAAATATAAATCCATATAAGCTACAAATTCATGTAAGAATTCTAAAACACTCTCACATTATATTCATAAATGCTAGTGAAAGTTTGAGATATATATTAACTCTAGGAGAGACATATGTACTGAATGTCATTGAATACTGCACAATTTCTCTTAAAGATGGAAGCTGGTATTAAAAGGATTGGAATTTTCTATGCATATTAAATTGCATATACAATTAATTCATAATGTTCCATTGCTCCCAAGTAGTGGACACAAAATGAAAAGTCATTTGGAGTTCAAATGTATGGTATTTTAATTGGTTAGGGTCTTAATTGAAAGCATTGAGAGTAAGAGGAATGAAAGTGGCAGGATTGTAAGAGATATTGTTAAACAACTTTCATTTTTGAACCTTTTTTAGGTTAAAGGAATAAATGTAATCCCTGCATATTGTGGTTAGTTATACATGGGATATCAAATGTTAATTTCTCAAAACACTCCATTGCTTGAGATGGTCTAAATGATGGTGTATAAAGCAAATATTCCTCCACAACTTGATCATTAACTTGGATAGGAGAAACATCATAAATTTCCCTTACGAATCCCAAGGACATGAGATTTAATTGCAGCAATAGCATAAGTTCCTTTACATGTCTCGTCTACCTTGACCATGCTCGTTGTCTCTTTCAAATCTCCTAAAATTTTGAGGTAAAAATTTACCATGTAATATTTGACAATCCCTTCAAAACCTGCTTTACTCTTGAAGTTGCATCAAAATTGAGTTGGTAGGAATGGTAGAATTCCTTTTTAATTTTTTTTAGTAAAAACCTAAAGAATCTAAGTTTTCTTTAATTATTTGATGGTTCCAAGTCCTTGTTTCCAATTTCTCTTATGTACTCTGAGATTGGTTGTCTCCGTATCATTTCTTTAATTGTCTCTCTTATGTTCTCTTAGATTGGTTGCAATGAATTCACTATAAAATATTTCCCATCTGTAAATGTCATCAATTCCTTTCATTTCGTAGATTTCACATTCTGAATCTATAACGCAAATAAAAGTGTTCATGGTTGTTCTTTCCTCACTGATTGACCTCTTTTTCCTCTCAATCCCCTTGCACTCTTGCTTTTTCTAGCTGCCTCAAATTTTGAAATATTACGACAACGTTATGAAAATATTAGTGTACATGAATTTAATTCCATTTTTATTTTATCTCCACTCTTTATGTGGATTACATATATCTCACCTAATATGAATGCATCGATTGTGTGTATTATAGGTGATTTTACCACACATGGTTGATCACATATTGATGGCCTTCCATGTCCCTCTACAGACTCTTTAGAACCCATGGACTCATATTATCCTTTGATGATCCAAGTTCATCCCTTAAAAAACCTTTTTTATTATTGTACGTGACTTTTAATCCCATACTCGTGTGTACACGCAACTTTTGACCTCAAACCTACATACATTGGGATGTGTGCATAAGTCCAAATTGTTTTGGAGTTTTCCTCATAGGAGTCCGAATAACTTGAATCTTGGCCTTCCAAATTCCTTGAGAAAGCTTGGATTTGACCCTCCATTACCCTCTTGGAGTTCTATATAAGGAACCCCTTGGATACATTGAGGGGGAGGAATTGAAGAGCAAGTAAACTATAGTCCATTGTTGCCACAGTTTGCATATACTTGAGTTTGCATCCCTTTGTCCCTTTGGAGAACTTTGTGTTCTTCCCAAGATTTCCTTTGATTGTGAGCTTGCTATCGAGAGATGGAGGATTGAGGTGGTGGAGGCCCGGGTGGAATACTCGGTTTCTTTGGTTTGTAGACATGACAACAAAGGATGTCACTATTGTAATCTCTGATTTTATTAATAGAAATATCTTTTCCTATCCAATTATGTGCAATTGAATATGAATATTGAATCCATGGATGTGTTTAATTGTTTATGCATCATTGAATATATATGCTATAGTAGGTCTAACAAAATATTATATAGCATGCTTGTCTTGTTTGCTATTGTTGGGAGTGAATTGCTAATAGAAGTGTGAATTGGAAAGATTAATGAGGATCTACTTCAACCATCTGGAACAAGGTACGATTTGATATCCCTTAGTGTTCTATGTTTTTTTTCTCTTACATATTGAGAAATATTGATTTCTAGTGTCAAATTTGTTTGTTGCAGTACACCCCAAGCCATAGGAATTTTATCTCCATAACTGAGTTGGTGACTATACTGGAGAGTTTACTAGTTGTTTCTCTTTGGGGTTTTTTGGTATTCAATGCACTTAAATTTCTCTTAGTTTCTGTATTTCTATTTCGGGTCTGGGGACATGTTTTCCTAGTAGGGTATTGAAGAAGGAAATTTTGTCTTATTTTGTCTGTTTGCCCTATTTTTTTGCCTTTTTCTTCCCGTACGCTGGTTTTTCTTTCACAATCACGTATACACACAGGTTTTCCTTGAACAGTCACATATATACGCTCTTTTTCTGATAACAGTCATGTATGCATTGATTTTGAGCCTTAGTGGGAGGATTAAGTGTTATTGGGTGAATTCTGATGATTGTTGAGTCTTGGATGCTTCTAGAGTCTGTATACACCCTTTGTTTCCGACTAGAGACTTATTTTAGTTTATTTTTTAAGTTTTGTTCTTGTCATCCATTTATCCATTTTTTGTTTTGAGATTAGTGCATTAGGTCTCTTTTACCTTAGTGCCTTACTTAGCTGTTGTTTGTGAGTGGTTGCAAGGTCTGGGGGTTGTAGAGTCATTTATTTGCTTACATATCTCATTTATTGCAAAAATATTTGTGCTTTTTCATAGTTATTCATCTCTTGCATTTTGCATTGGCATGGTACTTGCATTAGGTTTTCTTACAACTATTATAATTAGATTTTCATATAAGAATGACTGCACTTACATTTGAAGGAAAAAAATTTCATCTCATGTAGTGCCATACCTTGTTCTTCATTCTACACATTGCACTTAGAATTGCTTGTTAGGTGTGCATATTTACTTTAATGTTGATTCATAACTTCATTGGTTGCACAACCATTTACCTTTTGAGTAATCACATCCAACTAAAATCAACGCTTAATAAAATGATTACACTCTTTTCTTTTCTAGGGTGCATCAACAAGAATAGGCTTTAGGGTCTTGGAATAGTTCATGGTCAGTCAATTCTCCAAGACCACTAAACAAAACAAGTAGGTGTTTGTCTAGGTGAGAATGTGAAACCCTTGATTTAATTAGTGTTTCTAGGGACTCTCCTCTTACATGGGACTTAATCATGAGGCAGTGCACGCGATTGTGATTGGGATGACCCCCAGTCACTTTTTGTGAGCACCAGAGATATTTATAGGATTTTATTCATATTTGGGGGCCTTTGAGGTATTCATTTGTGCACCCTTGGGTTACCGAATGTGCTTTCAAACTTCAGGCTTTGCTACCCTATCCATACAGTCAATATTGCCTATGAGTGTCCACCTGAGCATTGGTTATATTGAGGTGACCTTATTTTCCTTCCCTAGGTTATCGAGGGAGTATTTGCAGTGGTTATTTTGCAGGTGTCATGGCCAGGTAGGGGTCAGACATCACAGTAGCTATATGCGTTGAAAATGAGGGCCACTATAATTGGTTACGAACCTCCGCTTGTTGTGTATGGGAGTCTCAATCCTCTCCTAGAAGAGACATACCTGCTTCATTCGGGAGCTCACTTATCCTACCCTTGGTTTGCTTGTGATTTTCCTTTATATTTTCTTAGGTGTATGCTCTGTGCACACTATTTTGCTTAGGGTTGTGTAGCTAGATCGAGTCTTTTCTTTTTATTGAGTCATTGTGGATTCGGGTGTGGAACCTCGTTGTTCTCATCGTTTAGCAAGGCTTCCACCTTCCACTTCTCCTCCTCCTTAGAGAGAGAGAACTATACATTCTAGGCGGACTCATTCTCACTTTGATTCACACACTATGGGTGATCACGAGCATGAAATTCCAGATATCCTTGATCTTCCTCATGATGTATGGGTAGATGAACCTCCTAGAACATACGGGACTCCGGTAGGGTCTAGACATCATTCGGATGGGCCTTCACATGAATATTTTTCATGAGTCACAGATTCCTTACACCCTAATAGTTGGTATTGGCTTCCAGGCGATGAGACTCACCATGCATCTGCTAAAACTATCACTATTAGGTATGGAATGCCTGACATTCCTGAGACCAGTCCGACACCTCATGACGGATCCGGTGTTGAACTTGGTGTTGTGCCTGGGGGCACGTCCATTCCTTTCCATGTGAATAGGTTTGGTATCTCTAGTCACATTACACCTTCCACCCCTGTGGTGGAGGTTCCTTCACACACATAGCCTAGACCTAGCACTAGTGTTCCTATTTAGGGACCAGAACCTAGAAATGTGAATATTGGGGCCAGGAGTTATATTCCTTCACATATTCCATCATCTTATGCACCAATCCCTTCAAATTCATTTTTTACCATGTATCCTCCCCCTAACCCTAGTAGGCCTTCTAGTTGGAGTTCTACTACTAGCCATATCTGTCCTACTTCTGCTAGCACCGTTGTGTCACAAGGCCATGTGCCTTCTCACGTGTCAGCAGTACATGTACCTTCCCATGGACCATCTCATGGACCATCTCATGGTCCAATTTATGGAACCTCTTATGGACCTTCTTACGGACCATCTTATAGACAAATCTACACACCTTATGGGTCCAAGTATCAATCCATGTATCAGTCACCTAATTATGGATTTGTAGCACCCCAACATCAAGGTACCCCAAATCATAATCCTTACATGAAACCCTATATGGGTCAAATGGGAGGATATTATTATCCCACTCTCCAAGGCCATGGTGTATATAGTAGTCAGCCTTATGCGAACCAGTCCTATCAGGGAGCATGGAGCCAACCGAATCAACCTAGGATCCCTTTCCTTGCAACTTTGAATCTACCTGATCTATTGATTTTGAAGAATGATCATGTATCTCATGACCCAGCATGGATTCCAGTTCCTACCAAACTTCCTTCGGACATTCCAAAGTTTGAAGGTAAGGCTGGTGAATATCCTAGTGAGCATGTTATGAACTTCCATCTTTGGTGCTCTTCAAATTCCTTGAACGATGATTCTTCCTGTTTGAGACTATTTCAGTGCACCCTCATGGCTCCTACCATGAAATGGTATATAGAGTTACCTGGGGGGACATATTATTCATTTCATGACCTTGCCATGAATTTTTTTAACCACTTCCAGCTACCCGTGCGTTACGACGCCGGTACCAAAATCTTGTCGACATTTCGGCAAGATAAATCCCCCCAAATTTCAGATCATATTCGAGAGTGGCATAGATAGAAGAGGATGATTAAATCCTTTATACCACCATAGTTTCTTCTAGATTGGTTCCTCAAGTCGTTTTTACCCCATATCGTGAAGGATGTTTTCACATCTGGAGTGCAAAATGAGGACCAAGATATTTTTAGGGACCAGCAGTTGGACTTGATCTATGCTCAATCTAAGATCCTTTATGAGATCATACCTAATGCTGCGCATTCCAATTTCGACCCCAAGTTTAAACCTATGCCACATGCCGATGGTATTGTTGGCTCTGCAAGTACCACACCTGCAGATTCAGTTACAAAACAAGTGAGGCAGTTCTCACTTAAACAATATGCACTAGGGAAAGCTACGGCTATGTCCCTTCCTACCCAGTTTCTAGATGTACTTTATGTGCAATCGTTGAACCCAAAAGGTAACCAGCAACCTAGAAGGAATAAAAAGAAAGGAAAAAATAATAAGGGTGGGAATAATCATGATAATGCAACTAATGACAAGAAGAATAACAACAATAATAATGCTTGGGGGGGACAAGAAGTCTAAGTGGAAGGTTAAGTTTCCTTGAAAGTTGTGTGTGGATGACCACCTCACTCACTTGTTCCCTCGTATGGAAGATGCTTCGAAGTTCATAGCACAAGGCCCATCTGTGTTTACAAATCCTTTACCATTTAATCAAAATATGAACTCGAGGACTGTGGATCCTGGTTGTGCATCTAGTGGAACTCCAAATATGTTGGAGGCCGCTACTAGCCATGGGTGCATAAACATGGTGAAAGATACTAGTGTTGTGATGCATGCTAAATATTATGGTTCATCACAACCAGACCTTGGGAAAGAACCTGCTCCACTTGAGAGCTCTTTGTGAATTGAAAAGCCTATGAATAAGCCTGAAGTTCTACCTCGCATTCCTAAGGGAGTCTTGAAGTGCTCAGGGAACAATCCTAATGCTCAAGCCTCCCAGAACTATTCAATTGTCAAGTATTTGGGCAAGACTCCTTGTGCAATGTCTGCATTAGAAATACTTCAGACTTGTGCTTCCCAGAAAAAGGCCTTGTTGTCTGCTCTTCAAGTTGGTGATGATAACTCTCCATCCATGAACAAATTTGAAACTCATGGAATCCAACCTCGCTTTCCTTACTATGTGTCTCTTTTGATTGACATAGAGTGTTTGAACAACACCATCATGTGTACTGTGATTGATTAAGGCACTGCCGCTTCCGTGATGTCTTTGGATTTTTGGAAGGGCTTAGGTTCTCCCACGTTGTCTAAATCTGTGAACATGTTGATTTCTTTTAATGGAAGATCATTTCGGCTGCATGGTATACTTCATTCCCTAGAGGTCCAATTGGGGGGGAATACTGTTGCGATCGAGTTCGAGGTGTTGGATGTGCCCCTTGACTACAATCTTTTGCTGGGTAGGTACTGGATGTACAATATGTAAGTTGTAGCCTTTTCCATATTCTGAGTCGTTTGTTTTCCATTGAATGGGAAGATCATTAATATTGATCAAAAATATTTCTAGAATTCGAGTGTAAAAGCATCATCGGGAGCTTCTATCCTGATTATTGATCCTTCTCAGCCGATAACAGAGAATGTGGGCGTGGACATGTATCCTTCTCTCATTGAAACCTTTAGTTTTCCTACACCCATTCTTATGATTGGGTCTAGTCTTGGTAGATATTTGACCTCATTGAATTCGGTATCCTTTTGCACTTCTCATATGGAGGATCCTAGGATTCTTCCTTCATCGAGTACCTCGAGTGATAATTCTATACCTATCGAGACAGACGTGCCATTGCCTGCAACATTGGTGGCATATCAGGCAAATCTTGATCATGTTGTAGATCCTAGTCCTTCCTCTTCGCCGATGGAGGAGGAGGACCCTTATGTGCTGCATGCTTTGGTAGTAGAGTCATCTCACTCTCAAGACTTCCTTGATGATATTTTTCCATCTGATGAAGCTATTCTTCAAGATATATCTGGGATAGAACAACCTTGGGGAGAGTTGCACAATATATCGTATTTCTGCCCTAAGCTTGATTTGTTAGAGTGTGATGACTTTAGGGTGATTCTAAGCGAGAAGTTTGGTAGCCCTATGGTCCCATTAAGATCTCCTAGTCATTTTCTGAAGGGAACATGGATAACCTATCACCAATGATCCCTATCAACATTTATCGTGATCCTAGTAAGATTGAGAACATTTACATTGGGGCAGATTGTTCCCCCGATGAGATTAAAGAGTATACTGAGATTTTTAAGGAATTTTGTGATGTTTTTTCTTGGTCACATGAGGTGATGCCAAGAATAGACCCTTGCATTGTCGAACAAGAAATAAAAACCTATCCAGATGCAAAACCGGTTCAACAACATTTGTGTGTCATGAATCCTAAGAAAGTGCCCACTATTAAAGCAAAGATATAGAAACTGCTCAAATTTGGTTTTATCTATCTCAATCCCTTGACAGAGTGGGTTTCAAATCCTATTCTGGTGGATCAGAAGCAAGGAGTGATCCGAATATGCACTAATTTCTATGATTTAAATTGAGCCTGTCCTAAGGATAATTTCCCTACACCATTTATTGATCAAATTTTGGATGAGTGTGCAGGAAGTGAGGTTTTTTCTTTGATGGATGGATTTTCTAGATATAATCAGTTACAGATTAAACCATAGGACCAACATAAGACTACATTTATTTGTCCTTGGGGAACTTTTTCATATCAAAACATGCTCTTCAGCCTTAAAAACGTCGAAGCTACATTTCAATGGGCCATGACCTTTTCCTTTCATGATCTCAAAAATATTATTGAAGTGTATTTGGATGATCTAGCTGCTCACTCTCATTTGAGAGTGCATCATCCTTATCATTTGTCATTAGTTTTAAAAATATTATGTCATTATCAAATTCGATTAAATCCTCACAAGTGCATCTTTTGTGTGAAGGTTGGTCATTTACTAGGATTCATTGTGTCTAAATAGAGTATTAGAGTCGATCCCTTAAAGGTTGAGGCAATACTTCAATTTTATCCCCCGCGTAACATTCGACATCTTCAAAATTTACAAGGTATGGCGAACTTCTTGTGAAGGTTCGTAGTCAATTTTTCCAATTTGACTAAAGGCTTCATGCTTTTGTTGAAGAAATACACCCCTTTTTAATGGGATGAGCAAGCCTAGGAGTCTTTCAATTTTCTTAAGAATTCCTTGACATCGACCCCCATGCTTAGTCCACTAGACTATAGCCGTGACTTTTTTATTTATGTGGTCATGTCTCACGAGACGGTTGGTATGGTATTGGTTCAAGAGGATGAGGAGATCCATGAGTATGTCATATATTGTAAGTTGAAGAAATCTTTGTTGCACAAATTTGAAATTCGATGTTTCGATCCCTTCTCTGGGATCATCATCAAGAGATGTACGAAGCTTTCTTCGACTTACAATTAATTTCAAATTTGTGCAACACATATTTCTTCGACTTACAATTAACTTCTATGTAAATGACTATCTTCAAACAGGTAGAATCCCTCCATGGAAGAGAGACAATGAAAGACTTGAAGCTATTGGAAGTTACCGGGATAAAAATTTCCCAGAAAGCCACCAATATCGAATTCCTGAAGAAATGCCAAGACCAAAGCATCATTCCTCAATTTGCCCAAGTTAAACACCCCCTACGCACCTCTAGAAATGATCACATCTTTAAGAACTTGAGCCTGTCACTGATTAGAGCTGAGTTAAAAAAGGCTCACTCTGATATTCACGGGCTCTCTAAAAACGCATGCCGACTCCACCTGAAGCTTGCAAACGAACTGGAACCCGATTTGTGGAATCGCTTGGACTTAGCGATGGACATGAAGAGAAATAGTAGGAGAGATAAAGCCACCAAATCTCAAAATAGGAAATTTACAAACCTGCACAGCATGCAAGAGGAGAGTGTACAGACCGCACGCGAGAAGAGGAAGTCCAACGTGATTAACTTATCCACCGCAGAGATGAACGAGGATTCGATCAAGGTTTTGGACTATGGACAGAACTTTGTGATTGATCCTAGAAGCATGCCCACCAAAGAGATTATATGTAGCATAGAGAGTGCGGTTACACACCTCCCGGAAGACAGTGCTGAAGAGGTGCGCCAGGAATGCATGGTAATCCTCAGAAAATCCAGAGCCTCGAAACCCAATATTTCCAAAGCAGAATTGATGGCCTTGATAAACCTGGGACGCAACAAAGATATCAAAATCATTAAAGCCAACAAAGGCAATGCAATGGTGGTATTAGACACTACTGATTACAACAAAAAGATGACTGAGAACCTTGCTTGTGGGATTTATTGCAGGATTGAAAAATACCCCAGCAAAATAATACATAGGAAGGAGGCAGAAGCAATTATGAATTCAAACCTCGGCGAGAGTCCGAAGAAGAAAATTCTTCCCAAGGAAGGAATGGTGCCATCGATATATGGGCTTCCTAAAGTACAAAAGCACAGAGTCCCCCTTTGTCCCATTTTAAACACTATCAGTTCCCCCACTTACAAACTAGAAAAATATTTGGCAAACCTTCTTAAGCCTTTAGTCGGAAGAACAAGCTCCTTTGTAAAGGACTCAGCTAGTTGGATCTAGGAAATATCCAATGAAACACTTGAAGAAAATGACATTGTGGTAATTTTTGATGTGGTTTCTTTATATACAAAGATTTCGGTGACAGATGCCATCGAAACCATCAAGGAGCTCACTAATGAGGAAACTGCTAAACTGGTGGAGGTTTGCTTAAGATCCACATACTTTACCTTCAGAGAAGAATTCTATGAACATATTGAAGGTGTGGCGATGGGCTCACCCCTCTCCCCAATCGTGGCCAACTTGTACATGGAGAGCTTCGAAAGACGATCCTTAGACCTTTCCCCCCTTAAGCCCAAACGATGGAAACGCTATGTCGATGACACTGATGTAGTTTGGCCACACAGAAGAAGTAGCTTAGTTCAGTTTCTTGAACACCTCAATAGCCAAAACAAAAACATTAAGTTTACCATGGCGATTGAAGAAAACAAAATCTTACCCTTCCTTGATGTCCTAGTCTCAAGAAACAAGGACGGATCAATTTCCCACCAAGTGTTTAGAAAAAAGACTCACATAGATAGATACCTGCATGCTAACTCACACCACTTCCCTCCACAAAAGGTTGGTGTGATCAATACCCTTGTGACAAGAGAACTTAGGATCTCGGACAGAGAACACATTAAAGAAGAAATTGATCACCGAGAAAACGTTTTTGAGGAGAATGGGTACAATGGGAAACAGTTCAGGAAAATTGTTGCTTCCGCCAACAAGGAAAAGAAAAAGAAAAAGACTATGGAGAAAAGTGATGACAATGTACAGAGAATTTTCCTCTCGTACATTAAAGGCACCATAAACAAATTAGCTAAAGATTTAAAAAGAAACAAGATCCAAACATTCTTCACCCCTCCCAACACTATCAGGAACATGGTGGGCTCCTTAAAAGACCCAATTAATCTGAAAACTTACAAAGGCGTGTACTCCATCCCTTGCTCTTGTGAGAAACTATACATAGGGGAAACTGGGCACTCCATGGAAACAAGAGTCAAGGAACATAGCGCTGACCTAAGACACGATAGACATAAGAAATCAGCCCTTCCTGAACATTCACACTTAACAGGTCACCATATATGTTTGGGGAACGCTAAAGTCTTAGCTAGAGAAGACAACCTTGTAAAACAAAAAATCAGGGAGAAAATCGAAATCAACTTAAGCCACAACTGCCTTAACAGGGATGATGCTGCAAAACTAAGTGACTCCTGGAAACCTCTCCTACACTCCCTTGAACTGGAAAACCACCATTATCTCTCACCTATTGTATGATGAGTCGGTTTTGGTCTCTCTCTTCTCTAAACCTTAGCTTCCTTCACCTCCGTTAGTTAGCCCCTTTAAAGCTTTAATATTCTCCCCTCTTAAAAAAATTTAAAACCTTTAGTTTTAGTTGATACATAAAAAAGTTTTATAACTTGAAACTAAAATAACCCTATGCCTCCTCCTTAAAACCTTTTTAAAATTTTTAAAAATTTAATATTTAAAAATTTAAAAAAATTTAAAAATTTAATATTTAAAATTAAAAATTTATTAATAAAAAACTTTAATAATAATATTAAAAATTTTATATATGAAACTTACTTAAACTAAAATTTGTTTTAAAATAAAAAAAAATATGAAAACTCTCAAATTTTAGGATAAATTATAAAAGTCTAGTTTTTAAATAAAAAATTTTAAAATTTTAAAAGTTTTTATGTTAAAATTAAAAATGCTAAACCTCATTATATAAAGAATTTTGAAAGTTTTATCAAATTTTTAAAATTCTCCACAATATTTTGTAAAATTAAAAATTTTGACAAACATCATAAGGTTTTTATAAAAAAAACTAAAAAACTTTTTATTTTTAAATTTAATTTTTTTTTTTAAACTTTAAATTAAAAATATAAATATAAAAATTTGTGGCATAATATAAAAAAATTTAAAATTTTTTACCTTTCACTGACCGACTCCAAAAACTTCTTAGACCTCACTCCAAAAACAAGTATTTATTACATACCTATCTCCCTTAAAAAAACTTTCAAAGCTTCGTACGTCTCCTGATGATGATCCCAGAGAAGGGGTCGAAACGTCGAAGTTCAAATTCGTGCAACACAACTTTCTTCGACTTACAATTAACTTTTGTGTAAATGACTATCTTTAAACATGTCATATATTATCTGATTCAAAACCTTATTGATGCGAAACTTCGTTATACCCATGTTGAGAAGCTAGCCTTAGCCTCCGTCCATGCAGTTCACCATTTGAGGCATTACATCCTCCTTCGCCAAACTTTTGTCGTAGTTCACATCAATCCATTTCAATTCGTCCTCACCAAAAGGATGATTGGAGGAAAGTATAATAAATGGATTGTGATATTGTAGGATTTTTATCTCAAGTTTGTTTCGGCAAAATCAAAAAAATCATTAATCTTTTCTGAGCTCATATCGGATTTTCCAAATTTGGATGAAGAAGAGGTTCATGAGGATTCTCTTATTGATGAGCATATCTTCCTCATCTCAACCATGGACCCTTGGTATGGAGATATTATTGTTTATTTGCAAACATTGAAGGTTCCTACTCACCTCTCGTGAGATGAGCGACGACGAGTACATCACATAGAGAAGAACTACCTCATAGTGGAGGATAATGTGTACTGCCATGGGGTTGATTCCATTTTACATCGTTTCTTAACTCATGAAGAGGCTGAGGTCATGCTTCATTATTTCAATTGAGGGGCGTGTGGTGGTCATTTATCTGGGCTTTCTATAGCCGAAAAATTTTTGCGAGTGGGTTATTTTTGGCTATCCATCTTTAAATATTGCTTTAATGCAGTCAAGAGGTGCCACCCTTGCCAGGTGTTTGCACATAATATGCGTTCTTGTACAGCCCCTTTTTAACCTATTATTATGGCTGGTCCCTTCACCAAGTGGGGGATGGTCTTTATGGATTGTAACCCATCTTCGGCTGGGGGGCACCATATTATTATTGTGGTTGTGGATTATTTCATGAAATGGGCAGACGCTATTCCCACTATCAAATCTGATGGTGAAATAGCTGCGCATTTTATATTTATCTAGATTATCACCTGGTTTGGCATTCTTAGGGAGATTGTTACTAACCATGGTAGGCACTTTCAGAACAAAATGATGGAAGAGTTGTCTTCGAAGTTAGGATATAATCAAGAGAACTCCTCTTCTTATTATCCTCAAGCGAATGGATAGGTTGAAGCAGTGAATAAGTCACTTAAGTCCATTCTCCAACGAACCATCGCATAGAGCAAGAATAATTGGCATATCATGTTATATCCTACTTTATGGGCCTATAGAATCACGGTCAAGACTGCCACTGATTTTTCTCCCTATCAAATTGTGCATGGGGTGGATTCAGTATTACTGATTGAATGTAAAATCCCTTCTTTGAAGCTAGCTGTGTAGCTTTTACCAGAGACTTCCACATTGGAAGAACGTCTGGTCCACTTGGAGAATTTTGATGAGAAGCATCGAGATGCTTTAGTGGCTCTTGAGGTTAACAAGCATCGCATTAAGGTCTATTATGATAAATATGTCTGTCCTAGGAAGTTTAGTGAAGGTGACTTGGTCCTTTTGTGGGATCAAGCTAAGGAACCCTTGGGGGCAGGAATGTTCAACCCAATGTGGCATGGTCCTTACGTGGTTAAGTGTTTCTTAAAGAAAGGTGCCTATGATTTGGTGGATTATGAAGGGACAACCTTGGCGGAGCCTAGAAATGGGCTCTATCTTAAAAAGTACTATGCATGATCTTCAGCCAGGGCTAACTTTTTGTATATTATTGTACATTTTTTCATTGCATAGTTAGGTATTCTTATGGTTATAAGGTTTATTTATTAGATTTCATTTTTTATGGCAGATGTCGATGGAGTCTTCCATTTACATAGGATTCGCTGATGGTGCTAGCTTCCACACTCAAAACTCAGCTTCGGCTACTTGGGTAATTTATAATCCTACGGGTCAAGTGTTGTCTTCAGGAGGCGTATGTTTACGGCCTTCGTCGAACAATGTTGTTGAATATAGTATCATGGTTGAGTTATTGCAGGATTCCAATTCAAATGGTGGTCTTTCTCTTGAGGTACGTCTTGATTCGTATTTAGTGGTTTCACAACTTAATGGCTTGTATCGTATTAGGGATCCGACATTGTTACAAATATTCTTGCATGTAAGATTGTTAGAACGAAAATTTGAGAGTATACAATACATTCACATTCGAAGAAATTTTAATCAAGTTGCTAATTCATATGTTAACTATGTACTAGACAGGAATTTGTTTCACGGACCATAATAATTTCACAAACATATTTTACACATGTAAATAGAATAAATAATCGATCATCCTAAATATTTTTTCATTAATTCCAAAAAGGTGACATCATAATACATAAGTGTCATATACAAAATTGGGGCTTCCAAGCCACCAGAATATACTACACGGTCATACAAAATATACACATAGGTCTCTAAGCCTAAGGTGGAGGAGGGTGCTGATCATGGTAGCACACCACGGCTCTAGCTAGAAAGCGGAATAATCGAACCCATGCCCGTGGTACTCCAACCACCTGGCACTGCATAGCCTCAGGAAAGTCCTCAACTTGCACCATGGGAACCCTGTGTTTCAAGTGAACGAAGTTTGTGTGAATGATGTGGAGTGTCTGCTCCGCATCCACACCCATAATCTCATCAACTCTTCCCTTCGTCAATGAGGAGGAAAGCCTTTTGGCCATCGTAGTCCCACATCTGCATGTACATGACAGAGTTTCATTATGTGTCATCACACCAAAACATGTCTTTTGATTTCATATGTCAAAAGATACAAAAAATATTAATAACTCAAAAAACAAAAGTGAGTTTAGATTCGTTACCTATGTCTCCATATGTTGATCCCAGTGGTATGGGACACATCTAGATCTCTGCGAAAGTTTATCCCTGCATAGGGGTAGTCATCTATGTCGATAATCTATCTCCACCACCATAGAAAGAATTCTTCTAGATAGGAGTTGGCTACCCTTCCCCCTCCCAGTCTCTGCATGACATGGGCCCAGCATAGCTGAGTTGGGTCCCTAACTCCATGTGGATCAATGTCAACTCTAGGGCTTAGCGCCGATACCCTCTCAAAAAATAATGCACTCAATATACTATCAAACCCAAAGTTCTGTATCCTGCCCATCTTCCAGTCACTGAGTTTTTGCTTCATGTTGCTTAGCAGTGAGGTAATCTAGTCATATATCATGGGTCGCATGCACTCTACTGCATAGAGCATCAGTTTCTTTGAGGTCTGGTGGAGTGACGCTAAACCTATGATCCTTCTTAACACCAATAGTATGGCTTTCAACCCCAAGCTCTGAACATCGTTTCTCAGGATTTGACTCCAAACCTTCTTTGTATCAGGAAGGAAATACACAGCTATGTATTCCTCTATAGTCATCCCTCCTCCTAGTCCATGGGATTGGAGGTTCAACATCTCCCCTCGTTAGGACAAACTTGTGATAAAATATATGTCCCCAACCTAAATGTTGAGTGACATCCCATCCAACTGAAAGGTTTCAAAATCTGGATCCCAATAGTCTACTAGCAGCTGGAGTAGCCTTGGCTTGGCTCTTAAGCTCCCAAGGCGCCAAAACTTATACAACCCACAAGCCCTCAGCGCTTGTTGAGCCATTAGATCTCCTTGTATTGCCTCCTCGACATCACCATGTTCCCTCTCTCTCCATTCTAGCACCATCTTGCAGAATTTTTTTTGAGTTTCATTAGTATTTCACATTGAAAATCACATTTGCGGCCCTATACGCGACCATTTTCAGAACAACAGCGTATGTACACAGGTATCGTGTTCTTTTCCACGTATAACCATCCCTATACGTGGAAAAATACTTGATTTTTGCGTGGGCCGAAACGCACATTTTGGGGTGGCCTAAACAAAACATTTGACCACTAAAATTTTAAAAAAAATCATGAAAGTGAAAGAGAAGGGCTTGGGTAATTACCTGGACCAAATGCGAAGTGATTTCACCAGACGATGGTCCTAGAATCAGCTCTTGAAATTATGGACACAAATGCAGTATGGTGGGTGAATTTTCAAAATGGTATGAAAATTTTTAATTTTTCAATATTTTATAGAAAATTTGTTGTAATTTTTACCCACTTCCTATAGTTTTTTACCATTTCTGACCATTTTGGACCGTTTGGACTAATATGATGTTGTAGGAGCCCATTTTGAGTGCGATTTGACCGAGACTTCGACCCATTCATGTCTATTAAAGGTATCATGTCAAAACTAGAATATAGGTTTGGATTTCACATCCGCTTGCATTTTTTGTGACCTTATGA
This sequence comes from Pseudotsuga menziesii, assembly GCA_001517045.1. Classification (NCBI taxonomy): domain Eukaryota; kingdom Viridiplantae; phylum Streptophyta; class Pinopsida; order Pinales; family Pinaceae; genus Pseudotsuga; species Pseudotsuga menziesii. The sequence goes on from LPNX010698792.1 coordinate 44,869, forward strand.
CCGTTTCATCTTAACCTTAGGTACGAACCCATTCCATGATGTCACGAAACCTTCTTGTTGTTATTAGAAGTGGCGTTGTGTGAATGGTAGAGCTTTCCCATACATGGGTCCCTTAGTTAGATCCCATATTGCATTTGGTGCCCATGTCGACATTTCTCCTTCAGGTTGTGGGAGTCCTTTTAGTCCCACCATGTCTTTGCACAAGAGCTTCATACTCCTCTTGAACTTTATGCTGGCCATTTCCCTTGGGACTCCCTTGTATATATCAATTTGTAATTTCATTTTCATGAGTTTTTATTTCCTTCTTAAGATTTATGCTGGCTCCATGACTTTGATTTATTAGCCATATAGCCCGAGTTTGTCTCATGTCTAGACTTTTTATATATCTTTTGTAGCTTGATCATCCCTTTTACTAGGAGGAGACCTTCCCCCAAGTGTCACTATCCTTCACATATATTCTTGCATTGAGCATAGGCATGTTCCACTACTTGGAACTAGTTTTCTTTCCCCCTGACACTCGTCTCCTCCCATATTTGTACTATAAATCACTTTTATTCTTTTTCAAGCTTTTCAAAATATCTGAAAAAAGTTCAAAAAAATAAAAAAACCAAAAATCCGGACATGAAAAGATGTTATCTTTGGAAGCAATTGATTCATGTCTCCTTCGAACAGAGCACTTTATATCACATCCTTTGGTTGGGTATTAGTTTGAATTTAGTAGCTGTACTCGTTACTCTTATTTTATCTGCACTGGCTAGTTAAGCTTCCAGTCCCTATGGAGCCTCTGATTGATGCCTCCTGTGTCACAGAGACGTCTCAGTTTGCATATCGAGTCCATGCTGCCTACTTTCCATCACCATTCACGTTTATCTTGACTTTGCATGTCGGCCACTCCTCAGTTATCTTGAATTTGCATGTCGACCATTCCCGATACTATTACTGGTTCATGCACATATTTTTCTTCCACATTATACATTGTTACTGAGTACCTCGTGTTGGTTTATGGGGAATTCTTTAATTCCCTCCTTCCAGCGGATTCAATTACATCAACATCAAATCATTTATTCTGGAATAGGAGTCTAGAGTCATTTGAGTGCCTTGAGAGTTACAGTCATTAGTGGTAGCTTCTCTCTCCATCAATAGTTTTGGGAATACATCAATGCCCCCTGATTGATGGATTCTTTGAAATCTTCGACCTCAACACATCTATTCACACTTGTTAGATTGCAATATGTACCTTGATTCCCATTTTCATTATCGGTGGGTGATCTCGCATTTGTTAACCGTATACATCATTGACCGATAATCAGATGATGGAATACTATGTTCTACCTTGACACATCTATTCACATAGTAGAACATGTACTCATAGCGGTTCGTTTAGAAGACCTTCCATCTTGGTGGCATTCTATATATGCTACCTTCTTAATCACTTCAGTGTTCATGAGATTTCACCTCTTGTGACTTGATCCCAATGTATACCCGATATCTTTAGTCATTATGGAGATCTTGATCTATTGTACATCTTCATCCACTTTGGAGATTCTGATCTATTTTATATTGCATGTGGTGATGACCACTCATGTCACATTTTGTAAAACATGCCTATTGATGGCCATTGTACTCTTATGTATCTAGGACTACTTTATGTATTTGCAGTCATATGCAGAGATTTATCATTGTATTGTACTAATGAGTGGTTGGTTATTCCACCTGGGTCTTCATTAATCCACTTTTGGGATGGATTTTACAATGTATTTCGGCCATCATGTCACCCCTGTGACCTCACACATTAGGGGGAATATGTTATAGCTGATTTTACCACACATAGTTGATGACATATTGATGGCCTTCCCTGTCCCTCTGCAAACTCTTTAGACTGCATGGACCCATATTATCATTTGATGATCCAATTTCATCCCTTAACAAACCCTGTTTATTGTTGTACATGACTTTTAATCCCATACTCGTGTGTACATGCGACTTTTGACCTCAAACCTGTGTACATCGGGAGGTGTGCATAAGTCCAAATGTTTTTTGGATTTTTCCTCATAGGAGTCCGAATAACTTGACTATTGGCCTTCCAAATTCCTTGATAATACTTGTATTCAACTAAGGAACCCCTTGGATACATTGAGGGGGAGGAATTGAAGAGCAAGTAAACTATAGTCCAATGTTGCCACAATTTGCATATACTTGAGTTTGCATCCCTTTGTCCCTTTGGAGAAATTTGTGTTCTTCCCGAGCTTGCCTTTGATTCTGAGCTTTCTATCGAGAGATGGAGGATTGAGGTGGTGGAGGACTTG
>LPNX010698792.1:50241-73192 GCA_001517045.1 Pseudotsuga menziesii
GTGTGATAATTTTATAAGAAAATAACAATGAAATAGGCGGATATTATGAAGTACCTGAAAGGGGCCCTCTCTTCATCAGATTTGCAACAAATTGATCTTTATCAATAGAAACAATTGGAGAATATGATGAGTGATACTAAAACTTAACATGCTTTAAAAATGCACACTCAAATTGTTAGACCACAAATCAAAAGGTTTGAACAAAAGATAAATATATCATTTCCCATCCCAACAAACTAAATGTGTTTTGGGGGAAAAAATTGTTTATTTTAAGGGCTAAACAAACATGAAAGAAAAGACCAGTCTCATCACCATGTTTAGAATTGCCTGAATTCCAACTCCATATTGTCTTCTTAGATACATCTCCAAACATCTTCTCAGAGATTGCAAGCTTCTAGTACTAAAACTTGAAAAAATCTAAGGTTTCAAGGGGTCGACTAGGGTTTAAAGGAAAATGACTATAGGCTAGGGAATGAAAATATAAATCGGTATAAGCTACAAATTCATGTGAGAATTCTGAAAGAGTCTTACATTATATAGAGAAACACTAGTGAAAGTTTGAGGTATATATTAACTCTGGGCGAGACATTTGTACTGAATTTCATTGAATACTGCATAATCTCTCTTAAAGATGGAATTCAATATTAAAATCCTTGGAAGTTTCTCTATAGATTAAATTGCTTATACAGTTAATTCATAATGTTCCATATGTCCCAAGTAGTGGAAACAAAATGAGAAGTCATTGGTGTACAAACATATGGTATTTGCATAGGTTAGGGGTGTACAAACATGTGGTATTTGCATAGGTCCCACTTTCATCCTTTCATTTGGAACATGAATCCATTCAATGGTTTTGTTGGTACATCAAGGCTCATGAAGAGCCAAAATGGACATATATTTTCCAACTCCTTTTGCAACAATTTGGCTAGGTAGTGTTTTTTATGACTTCACAATAGCACTCACTAAAATTTGCCACATTGGCAGTATGAGAGAGTATCAAACATAAGTTGAAAAACTGGTCAATCACACAGAAGGATTATATGGTGCATTTTACAGAAGTTGTTTTATCAGTGGTCTAAAGGATGCAATCTGACCTAAGGTTAAAATTTTCTTTCCCAACACAATAATGGAATCCCTAGGGTTTCCTAATTTTTTTGTATAACTACTATGGTAAAATTACTACCTAAAAATTCTATCATAAGGTCAACATCAAGGTAAAAACATCATAAAATATGTTCCTATATTATGCTAGATTTAAGCAAAGCACAAACAATCATATAATTGACTTTTTAAACAATAATAAGAACCATCGAAAGGGTCATTGACAAAGTAGGTATCAGAATAAACATTAGTAAATGTTTATACTATGGTCAAACTTTGTGATTGTATTATTAACAAGGTTTATGCACCTTTAATCTATAGTCAATGACATAGATTCAATACTAGCAATGATGAAGGGCCTTAATGGAATCGATTTGCAAATGATATAGTTCTTTATACATAATTCAATTGTATAGTTTTTTATTATGGAAATGATAAGTTTATATATGATAACGCAGGGTTGACTATAGACATGACCCTCGCATGGTTAAATATTTTGGAAGGGCACGTGGTTTGATCTCCTACATGCATTGGCACCTTAAAAGGAAAGAAAACCCTATTCATTTGGCATTTGGATCCAAGGGTTTCGTCGGCCTGCAGACTGCACTGTGTAGTTTCCTTGCAGCCATGAGAGGCTATTCTTTCTCTGTTTGCTAGCTCTGTGGTTTGTATTGATGCTGAGTGGTCTCGATACCAAGTCTTGTAGTCTCAATTTCTCTTAGGTGTAAACAATATTGTGCGAGTGGTCTTTGCTCATTTACTTGGCTCGAGGCCTGTACATGGTTTTTAGTTATGTAGTTACTTGTTCCTGGCCACAGATTTGTGGAGTTTTGAGTTTGTTTCTTACTTCCTTCATCACAGGGTAGGAATAAGGGTTTAATTTATTCTCTGTGTAATTCTCTTACGCTGGTGACAGATCCTTCACGGCTCGGCTCTCTTCTGGCTCACAGGTAACTTTTAATTATTTTTGTCAAAAATTAATATTTAAAATAGGGTTTATCTGTAGGAGCCAAGTCCTAACTTAATGATGTGCTCTTTGCAGGAACCTGCAATGGCTCCAAACCTTTAGTGGGAAAAGAAATATAATCTCAAGCTTTTTGAACTTTGCGGCCTCCAGCCAGTAAGCCTTGGTTTCAATGTGGGTTTTCCTACTTACGATGAGGGTTGTTGGAAGAAGTTTACAGTGAAAGGAAGCATGGCTTCGGTTTCTTCAATGGTTAAATGTTTAGTTTGTTATTACTCCAGTTTTAGGTTTAAAACCCTTGTGGTACTCGCTGGGTAGCACCAGCTCTTGAGCCGTGATATGTATTTGGTTTTTGGTTAAACATTTTAGCCCTGCGGCTTGATAATGTAATACAGTTGGTTTAAGAAAATGAGAATTTCTTTAAGCTTTTAGTTTTAAAATGAGCTCTGTCTTGTTTGCTCCAGTTTTACCTTTATATGCAAACTGCCATTTCGTTAATCTGTCAATATTGTATTTAATTTACTGTTAAAAGATTTATAAATATGTTTATTTGAAGAAAAAGACTATGGTGAGTATAAATGCATAGATCGCAGTTTCTTTTTATTTTATTTCATACTTAGCAATGTAACTGGTTGTATTTCATACAGGATTATTATGTATTTAAATTGAATTGCAGAAAGGGTTTCAACCTTTAGGTTTTCACAGGTTATAAGCCTGTCTGGTTTTAAACTTTTATAATGCATATATGTATATAATTTTTTTTTTTTTTTTTATTGTTTACATATAAATTTATTTGATTTACTACTCTGTAAGTTATATTTATTTTGAGCTCTGTGGAGAAAATGATGTTATCTCTAGAACTTTGTTTATTTTACAAAAATGAAGGGTTTATATATGAAAACCCTAATTTGGTTTTATTAAGTTAATAAGTAAGATTAAGTTAATATTTAAATAATGTTTGGTTATTAACTTGTTTATATACTTTCTTGAATATTAGTTATTATCTCCTATAAGACTCTTATTTCCTAACAGTATGCTAATCCTGTGGTACTAGTGTATTTTACTATTTCTTTTACCTGTATTTTCATTTAGTTAGTCTAAGTAAAACAATAAGTATAAACAAACCATAACACTTCTTCTTCATTTCATTCTTTAAACATTGAAATAAAATTTACTCTGTTTACCTACAAATACAAATCATATCTACTATTTTCATTCTCATAAAAAATTATTTCATTTATTTAAAACAACCTAATTGTGCTAGAGTACGACCTGGTTTCGAGGTGTGGAAAAACACAGCTTAGATATTTATTTATTTTCTATTTCATTATTTCCCTAACTATTTTCATTTCTATAAATAATCTAAAAATTTATTGCATCTAACATTTCACAAAACCCTAAACTTTTAACATACATGTAGTAGATAATCTATGATTTATTTAACTAAAACAATAAAAATAAAATAGAACCTGTTGAGGATAAGATGACAACAGCTTAAGGAGGTCATTCCTCCCTACCAATCTCCTGGAGAGCGCTCAAACAATGCTTCCTTAGGACCCTTGAGCCTATTCCTGGTCCTCTTGGCTGAGAATTGGGTGGAGAATACAACTGTAGAACCCTCTGTCACCTGACTAGTTCAATACCTCAGTAAAAACAATCTGCTCTCAGCAGTATGATCTTCAGCTTAAAAGCTACAACTAGATCAATCTTAGCAGTTATCCCCTCAACCACTTTCCAAATTCCCTTCCATTTAATTTCTCTTGAGTAAATTCATTCACCCTGAATGATCACTTCTCTAGAATGAGCAACCTCAGCTCTCTTCAATGGGAAATTGTATAGATATGCCTAGGTCTTCTGGGTCAGTTTTCATTAATTGAGCCACCTGCTCTGATTCCACTTTCTTGGAAAATCATGGCCACAAATATAGGGAGGTTTCCACCTGCAATAATTGGAAGTGGTTTGAGGATGCTGCCACATGTCAGTTTGCTCTCCACCCAGTCTCCTCCACCAATTCAGTAAACACGCTTTTAACAGCTCTCTGAAGCTGTTGTCTCCTCATTTTTTTAATTTATAAATAAAATATGCATATTTTACATTAAATATTCTTGACCCCACTGGTCATCAATTACAACTTAGCATAAAATTTAACACAATTTTCCTCAAATAATGTAAATTTGGTTTTGCAAATTGGGGCATGTGACAACAATCCTAAGCATTAATCAAATAAGACAATGATTAACCATACCTATATGAATTGAGGGACCGAGTGAAGGAAAAAAATATGTTTATTATACATAATAGAGTAGGATGAGGAAAAAAGAAGTAGGTAAGGGTGGTCAAAAATGGGTAATTTCTGGGCCCAACAGATGTCATAGAATATTCATCATTGTTGTCATAGAGCTAAGGAATCTAGTCCAAGTATCTCACCAGCTCATGACTCTTCCTCTCCCATGTAAGTTAAATTTATTCCCAAATTAAACCTATGATGCATATGGAAAAGTTTATTATCCTTCTAACTCATCCAAGAAACTTTAGGCTTCCCATGGATTCGAAATTGCATGAGGAGGATTCCAAGTGGGACATAAATTCTAGCTTATGTGGGCCCCATAGTTTCCATGTGTCTCCATGCTCCATTGCAAATTCAATTTTATCTTTTATTTATTTATTTAGATTCTTTATTAAATATTCATTCCATTCTAATGTTCAAACATCATTCATTATCCCCCTTACACCAAATCCCAAAGCTTCCACCCCTAACCTAGGAAACTAGTAAATTTCTTCCTTGGCAATTATTTGACCCTTAGCATCAATTTGGAAAACTCTCATGAATATGGTAAATGTGATTAAGCCATTATGACCTAATGCAAAATTTGGTACATGATAAAGTGGTTGTTCTATATATACTTCTTCTTCTATCAATCCATTTAGAAAGGTTGTATTTACATCAGTCTGATGTAATTTCCACTTCATATTGGATATCAACGGCAAGGATGGTTCTAGTTGAGGTGTACTTAGTTACTGGTGGAAAGGCCTCCTCATAGTTGATTCCTTCCTTTTGGGAGAACCCATGAGATAAGAATCTTGACTTGTACTTCTCTATACTACCAACTGTTGAGTGTTTTGTCTTGAAGATCCATTTCGAGGATACCACTGACTTGTCCTTTGGTCTTAGTATTATTTCCCATACATCAAGGCTTTATAATGGATTGGTATTCCTTGACCATTGCATCAACCCACTCCTTCTGCTTTGTTTCTTAATCAAAACATGTTGGCTCTTTATTAGAGATATCACACATCAAAGATACATAACTATGGTATGGATTTGGATTTTTTTCTGTGATGGTTCCTTCTGGGACACCATGTCTTTTTGCTTCTTTGATTACTTCACGAGCCCAAATATTCTCTTACGTGAGATCATTTCACTAGTAAATTCTTCAGGTCTTTCAGACTCTATCATGTCATGATCCTCAGACATATGTTCTACTTCTTCATTCCTAACTGGTTTAGGACCTTATGCAGCTCAGGGAGTTTCATGCTCCTCTTCATCTTCCTTATATTTCTTTGATTTTCTGAAATTTGTATCTTCATCAAAGGTGACATCTCTGCTTAATTGATTTTTACGATATCCTGGGATATAGATTCGATAAGATTTTGATTGATCACCATATCCTACAAAGAACCCATTCTTTCCTCAAGGATATAGATTTGATCTTTTATCCTTGGGAATGTGTATGTATAACAGAAGAAAAAAAAATATTTAACAGAAAACCAAATATATTTAGGTGACTGACTTCAATCTTTTCTCCGGTAAACATCTCTTCCGGAGACTAGTTTCCAAGGGTATTGTAGGAGATTATGTTCTGAACATATACAATTGTCCTGGATTCTTCTTCCCATAGGTACTTAGGTAGATCTTGATCATGGATCATGTCTTTTACAACTTCCGTGATAGATCTATTATTTCTTTCTACTAAGCCATTTTGTTGTGGATTATAGGGAATAGTTATCTCCCTCTTAATCCCAGCTCCCTTGCAGTACTCATTGAATTCACTTGATTTGAATTCTCCTCCATTATATTATCTTAATAACTTGATCCTATTTTTAGAGAGGTTTTCCACAAGGGCCTTAAACTCTTTAAACCTCAAACACTTCATCCTTCTTCTTCATGAAATAGACCCAGGTTTTGCGGGAGTAGTCATCAATAAAGGAAGCATAGTAAACATACCTGCTTAATGAAGTAGTTTTCATTGGCTCGCATATATATGAATGAATAATATATAAGATCCCTTTTTCTTTGTTGTCACTGTTTGGATAATGGTTCTTAATATTCTTTCCTTGTGCACATACTTTACACACTCCTTCATGATCTATATGAATCTCTCTTAAACCTATCACAACCTTTTTCACAATTGGAAATGATTTGTAATGTATATGAGCAATTATTTTGTGCCATAGATCACATGGACTTATGGTACTGGTCATCAATGTTGAATCTCCATGTCCCTTTAATCTATAGAGTCCTCCTTCTTCAACTCCAATCACTAATGCATCATCTATAGTTTTTCTTTTTGTCCACATGATAACTTCTCCATCCACAAAGCAAATTTGAACCCTTTCTTATCTAAGGTTGAGATAGAAAGAAGGTTATTATTTAGTCCTAGGACATACATGAAATCCTTCATTTTCAAGGACTTTCCATATTCCATATTATACGAGGCTTCTCCCATTCCTTTAATGGGATATTGATAATCATATGCAAGCATTACTTTGTGTGGGGACTCCTTTTGTACAAGACATAAGAGTGATTCTTTGTAACCTGTCATGTGCTTGGAAGAACCACTATCTACTAGCCAAGTTTCATTCCCTTGTGAGACTGACCTTATGAGTGTATAGATAAAGACATATTCTTCACATGAATCTTCATTTTTCTTAGCTCTTTCCTCATTTTCTTGATCATTGTCTTCAACAGCATGGGCCTGAAACCTTTCCTTCTTCTTGACTCATTATGTCTTCATGGGACAATTTATAGCAATGTGTCTTTTCTTATGACAAGTGAAGCATTCATAATTTGAGAAGTCTTTATTGGACTTCTTAAACCCTTGAGTATTTCTAGGAGGATGGTCATAACTCTTTCTCTTGTTCTTACCTTCGGTATGGACATCCAAAGCTTGATCCTCATTTTCATTTAGCTTATCTTCTCTAACTATTATTTTTTCTTCTTCTTGAACACATTCTTCCCATAACTGTCAAAACTTGGTTAGTCTTCTTCTTGAACAAATTCCTTGAATAAAGGATTGCCAATCTCTTGGAATACCATTCAAGGTGGTCATTACAATTTCTTCTTCTTCAACCATATCACCAATAGCTTCCAACTGATCCTTGATTTAAGCTACTTTTGTGAAATATGATTGCATGGTTTTTGAATTTTGAGCCTTTACACTTTGTTGAATAATTATTCACTTCTCATGTTTTGGTAAATGAACTAGTATCTTACATGTGGCCAGATAATTAGCTATATTTGCAAAGCAAGGAATTTTAACAGCAACAACAAAGAAATGTTCGTCGGGAAAATCATCATCTGCAGGAATATTTTCCCCGTCACGAGTAAGTTGGGAAAGAAAGTATGCAGCTAGGTTTTCTTTCCCTCCTTATAAATAATTGTAATGTTAAATTATTGCAATAATAAAATCCATCATGTAACCCTACCACTAGCTATAGATTTATTCATAAGAATATGATAGCAGAATGATCAGTATGAACAAAAACATCATAACCAATAATGTAATGTCTGAATTTATTAATAGCATGAACTACAACTAAGAATTCTTTTTCAGTCACCGTGTAGTCCAATTCAGCTGGTGTTAAGTTTTGTTGATAACGAATATGGAATAGTAATCTTGATTCTCCTTTTGTCCAAGGACTCCCCCTAAGGCAGTGTCAAATGCATCAATATATATATGAAAAGGTAAAGACCAGTTTGGTCCTCTTAGAATTGGTGCTGAAGGCAATTCTTCTTTAAGAGTTTCAAAATCAAGCTAACAGTACTAATCCCCCCAAAATCAACATCTTTAACCAAAAATTTAAATAATGGAACTACTAGCTTACTAAAGTTCATAATAAATCTACGGTAATATCCAGCATGTCCTAGAAAACTCTTGACTTACCTTTATATTTTAGGGGGAGGTAGGTTGGTAAAGATCTTGATTTTTACAGGGCCAACTTTAATACCCTTCTAGGTAATATGATGTCCCAAATATATGCCTTTAGTTAATAACATTTTAAATTTTTCATAACTTAAGGAAATCTTCCTTTCCTGACACCTGATTAAAAATTTCTCCAAATTATGAAAGGATTCTTCAAAATTGTTTCCATAAACTGTAAAGTCATCCATGCAGACTTCTACACAATCATGAATTAGATCAGCCATAATCCCTAAGACTTCTCTCTGAAAACTAGCAGGAGCATTACACACTCCAAAAGGTAATACCTTGTAGGAATATGTTCCCCATGGACAAGTAAAGGTATTTTCTCTTGGTCTTCAGGAGTTATCCTTATCTGATTGTATCCACTGTATCCATCCAAAAATGAAAAATATTGTTTTCCGAACAAAGTGTCTAAAACCTTACCTATAAAGGGAAGGGGGAAATAATCTCTCAAGTTTGCTTTGTTAAGAGCATGGAAATATATGCATATTCTCCATTTTCCTCCCTTTTTGGGGACAACTACCATATGGGAAACCCATTTACAATCAGAAATGGGATAGATGAAATCTGTGTCAAGTAATTTCTAGTGTTCATCCTTTAGAATATATTTTAAAGCAGAATTAATTCTCCTATGTGGTTGTGTTATTGGATAGATATTCTCCTGAGTGTAAATATGATGAATACAAGTGTGAGGATGTATTCCCCTCATATCCGTATAGGTCCAAAAAAATGCTCCTGACCGTGTCTGTAGTATGTGGACTAACTGGTCATGTTGGTCTTGACTTATACTAGCATTAATTATTAAAGACTTCCCATGACTAACTTCGATTGGAATTGTGAAAGATTCCATTTTCTCATCCACAAAAAGGAGTACTGATGTAGATATATTTAATGGATCAAAATGTTCTTGGCAGTATTCTGTGAGGAAATAATCAAATTTAGAAAAAGAGTGAGGAAAACCAATGGTAGTGGTAGCATAAATAACTTGATCTAAAATATTTTCCTCTGTTTGATCTTATAACCCTCTATATTGATTGATAGAAATAAATGGTTTTTCAACTTCCTCATCCCCATATGGTATTTCCAACCATAACATTTCAGCTACTGGTTGGGCCGGTGGATACATGGTAATATTTTGCAAACAAGGGTCGTTTGATATTGTTAATAACTCTTCCCTACACCCTATAAAAGAATTAGTTATCACCATCCAAGGCCTTCCGAGGATAATTGGATTCTCTTTGGAAGGATCCTTGGTCTGAAGAACCAAAAATTCCATTGGGTATTCCCAAGAGGCCACAGTAAAAATTATGTCATCAAGTGCCCCTACAAGTTTTACAGTGCTTTTATCTCCTTGCTCCAAAATTGTTGAAGTGGGTATGAGCATGTTATTTAATTTTAATACCTACAACATAGACATCGACATAATGTTAATTGCTGCTCCTAAATCAATTAATGCATTTCCTATGGAAACATTATTAATAGATATAGTTAAAATAGAATTTCCAAGATTTGCAAACTTCAGAAGTAGGGGCTGATCTGATATATAATCAGCTAGTTGGCCTACCACATGTATAGCTAGTGGATGTTGTTCAGGAAAACACACCATTATAACCTAGGGTCTCTGGGGTTACCAACATACTAAAATAACTTGCATAAAATCATCCATTTCACTTATTCTTAACGAGTCTGAACGAACATGTTTACTCGGCAGTCTAGTCTATTTTGAGGAGTCAGACCAGGGCCTAAAGAAAAGTCCATAAGTGCGGGGAGCCTTATAACCAGGTATAGATCATAAAAAAAGATGCAAAATGAGGCTCATTTTGTCATGAAAAATAACTAAGAAGTCTCCTGCAAACCTAACAAAACTGTGACATGGTTACCAGAAAGATGATAAAGTGTTCTAAACTAGGATAACCATGAGAAGGAGGCCTTATCCACGGAGGAACAATGGTGTATACAAGATAAAATTGGTTTGAAACCATAGTCCATGGATGAAAAAGTGATCCTAGGCTTTAATGACGGATAAGTTATAAGTGCAATAATAGCAATGATGGCCAAATCCTACCCTATATATGACATAAAACGACTTTTTATTGATCCTGGACTTGCTGCAGTTAGCGAAAAACCAAGGTATTAGTCTATACATTAAAAATTAATTTTAAACTATAGGCAATGGGTCGGAAATTTGAAATTTTTCTATAAATAGTTCAAAAACCAAAATAAACATACTATTTGAAAAATTACTAAACTTGGCAAGTTTTACCTCCGAAATTCAGTTGATCGTTGAGGACAAACCGCTGGACCGAATCCAATTCTGCAAGTTGCAAGTTGGTTATCTCTCCTTTCTCCTTCTCTATATCTCTTCATTTTTTTTATTTTAGCAAAAAAATTATAGTTTTTGGCATTCCCTAGGAAGCTCACACAACATACGCAGTTCTGATTTATAACAGTAATTGTTAGTAGGAATATTTCACCTTCTACACACAGTAAGGTGTTCCACTGGTCTGAATGGTTCAGATCCAGAACAAATGAAAGAAAAGGTTGAAGACCCTCCCAGGATGTCGTAGATACCTGGAATATGATGCTTCGATAGTAACCCTGTGTACCTGCAATTAGATTAAACACGAAAACACATCAAAGCTACCAGAATATAATCTACTGATCCATGTTAGTGACTAAGGAATCTAACAACATATACATGTGAAATCAAACAACAATAGTAATGTAAGATTCTATCCATGTGATTACAATGATCTGAAGTTGAACATGGTAGAAATCACTTGATTATCAGCTAATGATGTGAACCTATGTCGAGAGCGAGAGAATCCGTCATTAAGGCATATAGATCTCAAGGTACTAAATATTGTTTCTAATTCTATTTCCCGGATAATGAGCTGATGTCGACGGGAAAAGTCTCGTCGAAGGAGGGACATGATGAGTCCCACATCGACGACATGAAACTCGGAACATAGTTTTGGAATGATGTGAATGTAGTAACCATAAGACTGACTCAAAAATACTGACACAAGAATATTGTGCAGACTGCAGAGGTAAAACTTCTTCAAATCCCCTTTGAACATTGAGCGACATGACAAAAAGACTTGGTAGCATGACTCAATGGGACAAACACACAATGCGATAGTGGACAATGCATTCTTTTGAAAGACTCAAAGGAGTGACATGACTCATGAAAGTGGATTGTCGTGGAGATCAATTGAATACCCAATTGAATGACATGATGTGCAGACAAGTGCCATGTTCAAAGGTAACGACAAACAACTACCATTATTTACAAAATGATTCCCTTCCCATTTCCCCCATCATGGTTGATGAGTGCCTCTTTTCAGTTTTACGAGTTCAAAGAGGGTAACAAACACTTGATATAGCTTGTCGGAAGACAAGTCCAGACTCATATGTTTTACGAACCTGAGAGAGGAGGGGTTCGTTCCCAAAACGGGCCTCTCAATGTTTAATTTAATGAGTCCATTGAAAGAAAACTCGGCATCGTTCATGTTTAGAGAGTCTGAACGAATACGGAAGAAGAATCCACAAGGGTCCTTTTTTGTATGATTTAGCCCCTAAGGCCCGAAAAAGTATAAAATCATACCTTAGGGAGCTCTTCCAGTCATGATTGGCTGGAGTGTTCCTTTTTCGTAAATAGTCCTAGCCGAACCGAAAAAGAGATAAACTACCGTCGGACAGATGACTCTTCAAATACTTTAATGAGCATGAAGAAGACAAGATCACTCAATGATATTTTCATATTTAGGGAGCCTGAAAAGAGTTTAAAGAGAACTCCATGAGGTTTCTTTACACAATTTCACTTTTTACGAGCCTGGAAAGAATCAGAAACAGAATCGATGATCTTTTCATGTTTATGGATCCTCGAAAGGAGGTGAAAAGAATATTCCATGATGCTTCTTTACACAATGTCAATTTTTTACGAGCCTGGAAAGAAACTCAAATGGACTCGGACCTTTGATACTAGGTTTAAAGAGCGTGATCAAAGTGTCATAATAAACGCTCATCGACCTTTTCCGTTTTATGAAAGTGCAAAAAAGCCATAAACAAACTTCCAAAGCTTCTTTCTATAGTTCTCTTATCCTGCAATCGACTCGCAAACAAGTGTTAAATGCATTTATAACTAGCATTGAGGGATTACGACAGATAAACTTTGACTAAAACATGATTTTATATCAAAATTATAGTATGTCAGACCCAAAAATGCTTATATACGTCATGTAAATAGTAAAAAATCAAATCATTTCACTATTTACTCATAACGGAGAGCATTTAGAGCACTTTCTTAGCCAGATCTTCAGCAGTTGATACCGAGAGTTCCCACCGTCCATTTTGAGCACCATTAGTTGCAGGTAATAGCTAAAACCCTACTCTTTCATTTCATAGCATTTATTTTGAGTTTTGATGTAGTTTTCAGCTCATATGGCAAGCCCTAAAACCTAAAAAGCAAGCACTGCGCCTACCACTTACGGGATACACGGTACCTCCCAAGAACCACACCTATAACATAGTTGACAAGTGGTGCCACTACCTGTCTCCAATGGTGAACAGGCAGTGCCAGCCATGGAGATTTTAAACTAATAGCATGAGCAATATAAAGTCATTCTTTTTATTTTTAATGATTAGGGATTATTCTAATGCGTGCTATGATTTTTTTTGACAGGTTTTCGTTGCTCAAAACATGGTGATATGGATAGAAATATCACATGACAATGACAATCCTTTTGTCAAGAGAAATGCGGGTTGTATAGCCGCATTATGGGACTATGGGCTTCTCAAGTTATTTCAGACCCTAAGCATGGTGTCACACAAGTGGTTATTGGAGCACATGCTGCAGATGTGGAATCCAGAGAAACAATACTTCGAGGTGGGGGCCCATATTCTTATAGTGGAAGTAGAGGATATCTACTTCTTGATTGGCCTCTTGATATGGGGTGCCTTCATCTCACTGACAGGTTCCCGTGGAGGGGATATTACCACTCGAGAGATTATAGATTGTCACTATGCTCTGGGGACGAGGACATCAAGGAAGAAAATCCCCATTAGAGCAGTGACAAATGGGTGTGCACCAGGCTTCTAGGGCACACATGATGTATGCCATAGAGGCCATGGCACCCATAGTATTAAACTAGGCAGAATACATACTCCCAATATTCAAATATCGGCTGATTAAGTGTCGGCAGGGAGAGCTAAAGCATTTTGGCTTTGGTTCCATTTTAGCCTGCTTCTTCTTTGAGCAGGTACCACAGATGAGACCTCAGGTGGTATTCCAGAGTCTGAGAGCATGGGACCCTTATATGCTAAGGTGGGTCCAGGTCATGGCTCATACAGGAGTAGGTAGGGGAAGGGTGATGTTTGGTGACCCGTTCTTCAGATGGCTCTGAGATCAGATACTCATGGTTGAGGATTATGCTTACGCAGGTACGGACTTCACCGGAGATCCTAACCTACCACTCCCACCTGGAGGACAGTGGGGCAACATCGGCAAGAAGCAAGAAACCCTAAAATGGATGAAATGTTTTTATGTTTTTTAATGTTTTATATTTTTTAATGTTTTATATTTTTTATGTTAAGTGATGAGACCTGTATATTCTCATGCAGATGTTGGGGTGGCGTGATCTGGAGGAGCTTCTCCGTTGGACAGGCGAGCTGGATCCTGCTTTGTGTCATAGGGTGATGATATCACCGGGGAGTTAGAGTAAAACATAGAGAGGTTGACCTTGGATATCCTATATTCTACCATTGATGGCCTCTTGATGAGATATCAGAGATCCACAATGGGAGTATCAGGTCAATTCAATAGGTTGCTGCGTAGAGTAGCTCCGGCAATGATGTGCTATCACAAGCACCACTAGTGTATGAGATATGTATTGAAAGCTGACAGCTCTAGGATTCTGTATGATGATTTTACCTGAAAGCCTATGTGCTTCAGATGAGGTCTCGAGACCTATTTTTTGTAAACTTTTTCCTAGATATATATATATATATAGACTTTTACCTAATTTTTATATGTCTCAAATGGTCAATGTATTTTACATGAGTTTTATGTGTCTTTAAATGTTTATTTACAATATACCATGTTTGATTTCAATGTCATGAATGGGAAATATGCCAATATAGGATGTAATTATCCAATGAGTCAGCAACTACATTATGTTCCCTAGGGATATGCCTATAAGTGATGGTTTCAAATGATATTTCTAGCAAACGTACTCTCTGGAAGAGGCGGAGGAGCACGGGGTTTCTAATGGTGTAAACATGGTTTAAATGGCAAACCACGAGTTCTAAGTCAATCAAGACTACTAGATTATGAACATCCCGGGAGGCAGCTTCAGTCAGAAGACCGATGACTGCTTCATACTAGACGATGTTATTAGTAGTGGGACCTATACAAACTACTCCTGAACTGACCAAATCTTCAGCTGGGGAATAGAGGACCCAAGCAACCGAGGCGAGATTCAAGGTGTGGCGGAAAGCACCATCAGCGAAGCCGTAGAAATCCATCTGCATGACCAAAACATGGTATAAATAGATGCAGACACTAAACTCAAAACCATCTTGAAAATACTAAAAGCACACTGAAAGTCAATCAATATACATATATACAAGATACTATCCAAGAAAGACCTAGGAATAGTACCTTTTTAGGTACAAACCATTGCGAGGTTGCCCCAAAGGGATTCCATCATAATCAATGAGCTCGTAGGCTCCTTTCTCTAAAACCTTAGAAATGAAAAAAGTTTGTACCACATGGACTCGAAATTACCCTTCCCTAGTTTGTCATATCTCTAATCATAAGTCAAGACTAGGTCACCGTCGTTAAAGACACGAGGTTGGATGGATTTATCATAATGCGCCTTGACGTGTTTCTTATGTGCCTCATTAGCCAAGGCAGCATCTCTCTGAGTCTCGTGAAGGTTATTCAAGTACAAAAATCTTTCTTCCTCTGTGGAAGTGTCTGGGAGAAGTTCGATGGCAAGTTGTAAATATTGAATTTGACATTGAATTGGTAAGATAGCTTCGAGTCCATAGATAAGCTAGAATGGCGTGAAACCAGTGGTTGTTTTCACTGAAGTCCGATAAGCCCAAAGAGGGGAGAAAATAACATGGTGCCAGTTGGATTTGTGATCTCCAACCATCCAACGAAGCATATTTTTCAAAACTTTGTTAATGGCCTCTACCTGACCATTAGATTGTGGATAATACAGCGTAGAGTTTTCATGGCGAAAACCTAGCTTGGAACTTAGTTCCTCCATCATTTGATTACGGAAATGGAATCCAAGATCAGTAATGATGCACTGCAGGACTCCAAATCTAGCTATGATATGATTGAACAAGAAGAGAGCGGAAGTCTTACCATATTTTGCATATGTAGGCATGGCCTCAACCCATTTTGTGAAATAATCAATGGCTACGATGATGTAACCATGCCCTCAGGCTGAGGTAGGCTTACAAAGCATGAAGTCAATCCCCCATTTGGCAAATGGGCCAACGACAATGATGGGGTGTAGTGGAGCACGATGGGTGCGCTTTTTAGGATAAAAGTGTTGATAAGGTGGGCATTTCTTAACAGCCTCATGACAGTATTTGAAGACAGAAGGTCAGAAATAGCCAGCACGAAGGATTTTTTGTGTTGTAGTCATCCCGGATAAATGATCGCCACATGCTCCAGAGTGGAAATCATTCAAAACATGTTCATCCTCCTCATTGGTGAGGCATTGCCGGAGAATTGAGTCAATCCCACGTCTATACAAGGTATCATTCAGGATGAGATAGTATTTCACGTGGTGATGGATACGGTGGCGATCATCATGGGATAAATGTGGCTGAAATTGTTGTGTTTGGTGATAAATAAGAAAATATCCATACTAAGGATCGGTAGTGCTTATTAGGAATATGAATTCATCTGGGAATGAGTCACTGGGCTCAGATTCCGTCGAAGCACTGGGAAGATCACACATAAGCTCTGCAAAGACCAAGGATTTCTTTGACATGGCTTTGGAAAATTCCAGATCAAACTCCTGAAGTATGACTATCCAACGGGAGTATTTTCCCTGAGCACCTGACGAGTCAGGATGTAATACATCAAGTTCTGGTCTGCCAATACAGTGGTAGTGCAGAGCAGAATGTAGTGATGAAATTTTTGTAAAGCAATGACCGTGGCCAATGCTAACTTTTCCACACATGAATAGCGAGTTTCGGAATCCATGAGATTCTTACTAGCATAATAAATCACGTGCTCCTGACCGTGGAACTTTTCCTGCACTAAAACCATAGCGATAGTACTAGCGGAGGTAGCAATATACAAGAGAAAGTCCTTTGAATAATATGGTGGGTGTATCACGAGTGAATGAGTCAGAGTGTGCTTAAGATTATCAAATGTGCATTGGGCCTGGTCATCCCAGAAGAATGGAGTATTCTTCTTGAGGAGACACATATAACCGTGTGTTTTCTCTGTGAAATTGCACACGAAACGGCGGAGCAAGTTTGCCTTCCCATGAAAACTTTGGAGTTCAAGGAGATTAGTTGGGGATGGTAGATCTAAAATGGTGGCAATTTTCAAAGGATTGATTTGGATGCCATCTTTGGATACCACAATACCTAGCAGACATCCCGTCTCAATGCAAAACACACATTTATGCGGATTGAGCCATAAATTATAATGACGACATATTAGGAATATCTCTCTAAGATGACTAGGGTGGTCCTCTTGTCGATGTGAATGAGTAGGGGGGTCGTCAAGGTATGGTTCAACAATATGTTTAATGTCATGAAATGCATAGGACATCGTGCGCTGGAACGTGGCTCCAACATTTTTCAAGCCAAAAGGTAACTTCTTATATGCAAAGGTTCTCCATGGGCAAATGAATTTCATCTTATACTAATCGGAGGGTAATATCTCAATCTGATTATAGCCAGAGAAGCCATCCATGAATGAAAAGATGACACTTCTAGCACAATTGTCGATAATCTGATCGATGTGCAGAGTAGGAAAGTTGTCCTTCGGAAAAGCTATATTCAAATACCTAAAGTCGATACAGACTCTAATGGTGCCCTTCCTTTTATTAACAGGAACAATGTTTGATACCCATTATGTCAGGGGTGCAAGATAAATAAACCCAACTTTGAGAAGTTTCTCAATTTCAGCTTTAATAGCTGCAGCGTTCCAAGGATGGACTTGCCTTAGTTTTTTCCTGACAGGTTTAGCCATGGGATAGCTTTTAATATCATGGATCACAATGGATAAGTCAATCCCTAGCATCTTTTCATAGGACTAGGAAAAAATATCACGAAATTCTTTGAAAAGTTCCTTATAGGCTTTAGATTCATCTGCCGAGGAAATCTGCCCAACATGAACATGCTCGATAGTATCAGGATTGGTTGATATGTCAATCGGATTCCTATGAGTAATTTTGCAAATTTTTCCTTCAGAATATGTATCTTGTAACAATATAGGACTTTGGGGTACGTTGACAATATCGGTAGCAAACAAGGATGCAAAATCATGGCTGACCGAACTAGTGTTGGGGAGGAACATGGATCTATGATGGTGATCATCCCAAATGGACTCATCCGTATTCATGATCTCCATAATGGACTCATTGGAAGGAAAAGTATTAGAGAGATAATCTAGAACAGGAAGAGAAGGTTCTAACCAGTACAGTAAATGGTAAGGATCCGAAGCCACTAGATGAAGGTCATCCGTGTGATCATCGAAAAAGGTTTGAATAGTGTCATACAGTGCTTCATGTGAACTCAACGAAGTGGAATCAACAACATTTTTACCCTTAGGCTCATAATCAAATGAGGCGATCATATGGACTGTCACAATATCCATGATAGGAGGAGTGGATGGAAAAATCCCCATAAGGGATGAATCCTTCAACATGCCTACCCAAATCGACTGGTAAGGAGGGGGGGACTGGCCTAACATGGATATGTTATTAGCCGTGGACGTAGTAACATCCTTCATACAAAAATCAAGCTTATCAATAGTAACAATTCTCCCTAGATGTGGAAATTGGACTGTTCAGAATATTATTGAGGCGACAGCAGTCATGGCATAGAACCAATTTCTTCCTAGAAGGAGGTTGCAATCTAAGGGGGAATCTACCATTTCTACTTGAATGGAAATGGTCTTTCCCCCCAGCTCGACCACTAGGGATGATATGAGACCATGGGGTTGGAAACCCCATCTGTCAAAGGCTCTAAGATTCGTAGGTGATGTTACAAGCTTGGGAGAGCTGAGATCCTTCCAACAAGATAGAGACAAAACCAAGGTTGAAACTCCTTCATCTAGTACCATTTGAAAAAATTTCTTTCCAACTACTTTCATAATGATCTAAAAATAAATTTTATGCAGTAACCTAGATTTATAGTTCTCAACATTGAAATGTATCAAGTTAGTATTATCTGAGTCTAAAGATCCTAATACCGTTAACAAGTTTTTGCGTTGTGTAGGGAAACTCTGGACTACTTCTACGATAGACATCGCATAAGGTGCCTGAGCGAGATCTTCAACTACATTATAAAATTGAGCAGCTCGGGCATTAAGGGTAAATACTGCCTTCCGAAGGGCACTCTTAGGTGGATGCAAAATCATGTCGATAGTAGGCTTCTCGATAGATAAGGGGACAATAGACGAGGATTCAGGAGAACTAGTAGAGGGATTTTTCCTTGAAGAAGAGTGATCTTCTTTTTTATCTATGGGTTTGTCATAATTTTGACTTCAAGTTTGTATATTGATGGTATCTGAGGACATCATACGAATTTCCTCTGACGAGCTAGAGTTACCCTGATTAGACATGTGGTATATCAGTTGTTGTTGAGAGGGAAAAGGATCCGTAAGTACTGCGAGTGCGGGATTGGACTTCAGAAACTGGGAGATTTTGTCCAAACGAGGACACTCCTTTGAAAAATGGTCACCTCCACATAACAGACAAGGATATTTTTCCTTTCTTTTCCCTTTATCGTTATCACTGTTGGTTGGTCTTGGAGTCTCTTGTTGGTTTCCGGGTTTTTTATTTCTATTTTTACCTTTGTTTTTATTATTACCTGAGGTTTTAATACTTTGAATGGAATTGACCTCGATGGAAACCTTAGGAGTCGAAGGAGTAGGGGTGGCAATTTCGGGTTGCTTGGCAGGTTCTGCTGCTGACGGGGACTCGATTGAACCAACAATCCCATCAATAGGTACTTCTGCTGGTGGCTTGGCGGGATCAGTGCTTGGGAAAGGAGCTTGAGGAATCAAGTCATAACGGGTTCCAGACTAGGAATAGACCAAGTATAGATATTGGAATCTATTAATATCCTGCTCTTCAGTAACGACACCACCCATAGCCACATCTTGGGCGATAGGAGGCAACAAGGATTTGGTAAACCAGTCAACTAATAAATTATCTGGAATAGGGGCCTTAATAAGCCTTCTCTACCTTCTCCACTCATGAATATGATCGCATATGTGGGTGGAGGTGTTCTGTGGAAGAGAAGTTAAAAGATAATTTTTTGTTTCATAATGAATAGAGAGATGAAAGTGTGTAATAAACATGGTTTGCAATGAGCCAAAATCCACAAGCGAATGTTGTGGGAGTTCAATGTACCACTTCACGACTGTACCGGTCAAAGTTTGCTATAAGAGTCATAACTGAATGGAGTCATCCATGAGGGATTCTGAAGAACACCAAAAATGGAATGTCAAAACATGGTTCTTTGGAACATCTCCCTACTTCCCATCGAACTTCAGGATATTCGATGGTAACTTTACCGGAATGGGAGGCTATGAGGGATTGTGTCAAATGGGGTCATTAATCAACTTGGACAAATATGGTACGTCCAAAGTTGCTAGGAAAGGTAACTGCTGGTTGGGTTGCACATACTGGTAATATTGATATGCAATATAATTACCAGTAGGACCATAAGTGGACTGAAAGACAAGTTGTTGCGACGAAGAACTGCCAAAAAATCCGCCTGCAGGGGGTTGATTTCTAGGATTAGGACCACTAGGATCACTAGGGCATCCGGGAGGAGGACCACCAGGGCCACTGGGACCACCAAGACTACCGGGACCACTAGGACCACCGGGACCACTAGGAGGTGGACCACCAGACCCTCTGAAGCCACCAGGAGGTAAGCCTCTAGATCCTCCAGAACCATTAGGCATAGGGCCACCAGACCCTCCAGGGCCATAAGGAGGAAATCCACCAGCCCCCCAGGAAAACTAGGACCATTAGGACCATAAGGAGGAAATTTTCCAGATCCTCTGGGACCATTAGCCCCCCCAGGGGGAGGACCTCCATAAGGCGGTCCTATGGCACCTCCCGCAATATATATAGGTATCCCCCCCATAGCTAGCATGTAAGACTAGTTGGGTTGCCCCCATGGCGTAAAAGTGTTAATAGGGTATGGAATTATAGCATAAGGCATCCCTGTAGGATTAGGTGGATGATTAATATTATCTACAGGCATGTGATAACCATAACCTATAGAATATTGAATGGTTATAGGTTGTGCCCCCGAGGGCTGACCTAAACTAGATGGGGGATTAACCACATTAGTATGGGTGGGAGGGACATAAACTATAGATGTTTCTATATCATAGGTCTGTCCTTGACTAGGCACAATGCTGACGTCAAATAGTGTAGGTCGTGCTAGGGGTTTCCCCCCAACACTACAAGGTATTGAGGAAACAGGAATTGAAGGTAGAGCCCCAGGTGCAGAAGCCCTAGGAATATTAGGAACATACATAATATGGGAGGTGGTGGAGGTGTTATTTTGACCTGGGTTGTGGGGATTTATTGGACGATTTATAATTGGCTCAATGGGTCTCATAGAATTGGCAAGTGAACGATATCCCACAGGAACAGATGTGGCACAAGATGGTGTCAGGCCTAATAGGTCATCTATTTGATTTTCAATCTCCTATGAATAGAGAATGGTAGCATGGTATTTCCTACATTCTTTTTCATCTTCAGAAGAGTTTAAACGGGTGCCAAATGAGGCAATGGCCTGTCCTATAGGGGTATCCCAAAATGGAGCATTGGGACCAAAATCCAGACTGGTAGTATCATCAACATGACCTTTCGTGAGAGAATGGAATGAGGTATTTCCCCAAGAAGGATGTTGGACCAAGGGAGGTGAGTGTGAAGAATATGGTCCTCCACTTTCTGCAACCACATTATCTCCCACTTGGGAGGTGGTAGCATCTCCTTGGTCTATAGCTTCCATGGGATTTTCTCCTGAACCGGGAATAAAATTGGGTGGCAAGCCCCGTACTCTTCTGGACTGTCTTAACTCAGCCATTTTGTATAGTTACTATCTAACCTAGGGTCTGAAAAACTAGAAAACACACCAAAAAATTTCCCTACTTAAGCTATAGGTCGAAAAAAGCACACTTAAAATGATAGGAGGAGTTCAAACAGTCAGGTCTCTCACTAGGATTGTCAAGAAGGTGCCACTCATGATATACCTCGAGGGTACGTACATAGTAATCTCCCTAAATGATATTTTTCGTGTTTGTCTTTAAGCAAGATGGCCAAAGGGATTTTCTCAGATAGATAAGGTATCATAGTGGGGTCTCCTGAGATACTCAGGGTACGTGGGAGCTCAAATCGGTAGTAGTGTTGTCTAATGCATAACCATATACAAGGGGCCTTCTGATATACAATCGAGTACATGAAGTACCTTTCTATATACCTCAAGGATACATGAAATGCCATTCGATATACCGATGGTATGTGGAAGAACCGCGCGAGTCCCGGAATGTAATGTGGACAAATAACGACAGCTACGTGAAGTACCTTTCTAATTTTCTCTTAAAACATGGGCAAATCTAACTTAAAAATATCATATTTTTTTATTTTTATTGAGATAGTACTAAATGCATAAGAGATGAAAGAACATGAAGAGCCTAAAATCTTGTAAATCCAATCAAAGATCTAATGTCCAACGCTCAATGATGATAACCTAGTCTCAGTAAAAAAAATTATTTTTTAAAGGAAGGAAAAAGAATTTTTATATGCAAACAAGAAATGAAACTAAGATGCTAATCAAATGTTCTTCTTTTAGTCTATATAACAGAAATGAAATGAGATCTTACTAACACCCTAAGCTTTTTAAAAAAAAAAAAATCCTTTCGCAATCACAACCAACAAGTACCAAAGTGTATGAACAATAAAAAAGTCTACTCTAGCTTTTGAATTTCCAAATCAAACCAATATTAAACCATAAAATTTCAAACCGCAAGCATCAGATTCTGTCACACAAGCCTGACAGTGCAAGACTGAAAGCAAAACAACCCAAATTTTTACAAAAAAATGAGGAAAAGGAGGTCTTGGAATGATGCCTACCTGGCACCATGCTTCTTGGGTGTTGACAGAGCGGTTCTATCCCAGCATCGCTTCTCGCCAACGGGATATAGGCGGTGGCACCACGTACTGCCCACTCTATTTAGGCGGTGGCACCACATCTCGTATACTAAATAGGTGCAGTTCCCTATAAAATTCCAAAACACAAAGAGAACGATAGATCAAGTCAGAAAAATACCAGATCAGAGTAAAGGCTGATAGATTGAGTATAAAAATAGAGCATAAAAGGTCGAAATGATTCAGATTTGAATAGATCTGGAAGTTTCAAACCCAAATTCACTGAGTCAGATAGCAGATCT
>LPNX010698792.1:75509-121888 GCA_001517045.1 Pseudotsuga menziesii
ACCTGGTAATCACCATTGAGTTGGGAAACCACAAGTTAAGAGTTAAGTCTGACCTCTAAATGGGTAATTATACGTAATATAGCATCCCATAACAAGTCAATAATTTCCATGTACTCATCCATGTGATTAGTAGCAATACCTAAGCAAGCGCCACCAGAGGAAACTAGCTATCCTAAGGATGAATAGATAACCCAAGCGGCTGAAGCCAGGTTACAAGTATGCCAGCTAGTGCAATCCATAAAACCCACAAACCACTCAACTGACATCTGTAACAACCAACAGACTGTATAAGAAACACTAACCAACTAACTAAACTATTGTACATAAAAATACAAGAACAAGCACCATGCCTAAGAGTATTACTTCTTCAGGGAGAGCCCATTTCTGGGCTCTGACAACTTATTTCCATCATAATCAGTTAACTCATAAGCTCCATTTTTTAACACTTTCGACACTACGTAGGGACCTAACCACATAAACTATAATTTTCCTTCCCGTAGGGGCTCTTTGTCTTGATCCCAGAGAAAAACAAGTTCCCCTTCAGAGAAAAGTCTTGGATTAACTACTTTGTCATATTGGTTCTTGAATCTATTTTTGTGAGCCTCTTTTTTTGTTAATGCATCTCTGCATCGGTCATCCATATTTTCAAAGTGAATCAAATGCTCTTCTAGTTTTGTAGTGTCATGAAGCACATGAATAGCTATATTAAGTGATGGAATATCACATTCGACCTGCGTGACTGCTTCCACCCTGTGAACAAGATGGAAACATGAAAAATCAATAGCATTCTGGACATTAGTCTGGTACACCCAAAGTGAAAGATATAGAATGATGTGGCAATTTGATCGGCTTGTGTTAATGGTATGCTTTAGAATGGTTTTCAAGGTTTTGTTAACTGTCTCTACTTGTCCATTTTCCTGATGGTAAAAGGAAGATTAATGATCTTGCTTAAACCCTATCATAGTATTCGCCTCAGTCATCATACTATTCTGAAAGTGAATGCCATGGTCAGTGACAATCTGCTTTGGTATACCAAAACAAGTAATGATTTAGTTAAATATGAAGTAAGCTGTCGTTTAATTGTATGCTTTGAAGGTAGGCACTACCTCTGCCCACTCTGTGAAGTATTCTATAGCAACAATGATGTATTTGTGCCCCCCAGCAGAAAATGGGTTGCACGTCATGTAATCCATCCCCCACTTAGTGAATGGTCCCACCGCAATGAGAGGAAGCAGGATGTGACCGCATTTTTATGGTAAAGATTTGACATAGATGACGACACTTCACAACTTCCACACAATCTTTAAAGATCATGGGAAAGAAATAACCGGCTCATAAAATATTACGTGTCATTACTAACCTAAATAAATGAACCCCACACGCTTCACTATGGGAATCATTTAGTACAAGCTCTACCTCCTCATGGGTGAGGAAACGATGCAAAATAGAATCTATCCATGTTTGATATAAAGTGTCACCAATGATCAGGTAGTTTTTAGCGTTGACTCACAACTTGCATTGATCTTCCCGTGAGAAAGATGTAGGATACTTCAAATTCTATAGATATAGAAGAATGTCTCCATACCAGGGATCAGAGGTAGAAATCAGAAAGATATACTCATTTAGGAATGAATCATCTTCCACCACTAAATTCTCTTTCATAGGAAATTCTGAGATTAGCTCTGCAAAAACTAAGGTTTTTTTGGATTTAGCAGATTGGAAATCCAGGTCAAAATATTGGAGAATGACTATCCATTTGTTGAATTTTCCCCCAATTATGAGTCAGGAAAAAAAATATTGAAAAGGATTTACATATTCCGCCACTATGGTTGTCCTAGGTAAAATGTAGTGACGCGGCCTCTGAACATCATAGACAGCTGCTAACGCTAATTTCTTGGCGTGGGACTACCTGAGTCCCGGACCTGCTAATGCATGACTGATATAAAAGACAACATTATCTTGCATATTCTCATCTTCCTAAATCAATAATACCCCTATAGTCGACTCTAACTTAGCCAGATACAATATAAAATCTCGAGAGTAATATGGTGGGCGTAATAAAGGAGTTGATAATAAAGCCTATTTTAATGCCTTGAATGTGAGTTGTGCGATTTCATCCCATAGAAATGGGGTGTTCTGCTTAAGCAAGCGCATGAAACCCTTAGTTATCTTGGCATAATTTACTATGAAATTTCGAAGGAAATTATATTTCCCTTGCAGGCTTTGCAGTTGCCTGATGGAACAAGGAGGAGGAATATTTACAATAGCCTCTACTTTCAAAGGATCCACCTGTATTCCTCTGTTTCAAACAATAAACCCCAGTAGCCTTCCTGACTCGACGTAGAAAACACACTTGTGGGGATTCAATCATATCTTATAATGTCTACATCATTCAAAAATCATGCGAAAGTCATATGGATGGTCCTTCCCCTTGCAAGTGTTGATGTAATTGTAACTTTGGAATGTATTCACTTGTATTTCTTATGTATTATACCCCGATGTTTATTCTAGGAAGTGTTTGTAATGTAATTGAGTCATGTGATGCCCCGATGTTCTGATCGATAGTTTCTATAATGTAAGCAAGTCATGTCAAGTTAAGGTGGGTAACCCTGCTATTGGTCAAGGGTTAAAGTCCCCACAGTTCCAGGGCCCTAGGGTTGTTAGACTCACCTAGTGAAGTCATCCCTAGTGATTCATTGTCAAGTCAGAAAATAGTATAAATAGAGAGTGAGTCTCTCTATTTATCACAGACTCATTCACACTCAGTTGTAGCTCATAGTTGAGGGAGAAGAAGTTGTTGGGACTAGAAGAAAGAGTCTACTGCTGTCGGGAGATCATCTTACTGTTTTGCGGTTTTACTTTTGGTGTTGATTCTATATCTGAGGAAGTTGAGGGGTTTTTTCCATTTATGGTTTCCTTGAGGAAAAACATTGTGTTCATTATCTCTTGTGTTTGATTTCTATGTTTTTTATTCTCTCAGTTGAAGATCCTAATATAATGCTGGCTTAAATGTTAAAAATCTAACATGGTATCAGAGCTAACCTGAGAAGAAGACACTATGCAGTTGTGGGAACTAGGGCTTCCTAATTTTTGGATCTCTCTCCATAGATTTTCAGCAAAAGAAGGTTGGGCTAACTCTCCTCCCTAGGGCACATCTTTCTATCCAAACAGAATCTGATGCTGAGCTTTTTCAGTTTTGGATCCGACACTACTGCCAAAAATTAGGGATTTCCATAGAAGTGGAATTTTTGAGTGAACCCAGGCCTGGATTGATCTCCTCCTCAAAATCAAAGTTTAGAGATCAATATCAAAGCATTTGGTTGGACAAAACTCCTAGAAAGTCAAACCCTAATCTGCTCCTGAGCCAGCACTGCAGAAATTCAGCTCCAAATCCAGATCCGACATCTTGACCTGGTAAGATCTAAATATTTTGTATTTCCATTTGATTTTCTCAGTTAAGATGTCTCATCATACCAATATTGATGAAAATCTTGAGGGAGTTGATAACTTCCGAGCCTGGAAGTATAGGATCTCCCTAGTTCTGAAAGAAAATGAGTTGGACTCCTCCATCAATGAGGAGGTTCCAGTTGCAGAGGAAGATGAGTCTAAGGCCTTACATAAGAAGAAGTTGGTTATGGAAAAGAGGATTATTGCTGATTCAATCAAGGATCACCTCATACCACAGATGTCCTCCCTCAAGACAACTAAATCTATGTTTGATGCCCTAACCAAACTGTTTGAAGGGAAGAACATAAATCGAAAGATGACTCTAAGGAACCAGTTGAAGAATTTAATGATCTAGAATGATGAGACCATCCAGTCATACTTTGCAAGGGTCTCCCATATCAAAGAAAAACTTGAAGTAGTATATGAATAAGTGGAGAATGCAGAAATTGTGATGACAACCTTGAATGGTGTCCCTAGGTCATGGGATTCTTTCATCCAAGGAATCTGTACTAGGAAGAAGCTAATCAAGTTCAGTAGAATGTGGGAAGAATGTTCACAAGAAGAATCTCGAATAGCAGCTCAAGAAGAAAAGATGGGAAGTGAAGATCAAGCTCTCACAGTAAACTCCAAGAAAGGTAGAAGGGAAAATCATCATCATTAAGGTAACCATTCTCAGCAGAAAGATAATTTTATGAAAAGGGATCCATCCAAACTCAGATGTTATACATGTGATGAAAGATGACACTTTGCTAGAAATTGTCCAATGAATAAGAGTGGATACAATAAGAAGAAGAACTCCAAAAGAAGACATCATGCTCACACTACTGAGGATGATGATCCTCCCATGAAGAAATTAAAACAAGAAAGTGAATACTCTTCAAGTGATGAAGAATATGTTCTGATCTCCGCTCTCATGGGAACTGTCACACATGGAAGCAAATATTGGGTTATTGATAGTGGGGCTTCCAAACACATGACAGGATTCAAGGAATATTTTGAGAAACTATCCGAACATAATTCACCCCATAAGGTGAAACTTGGGGATGAATACCAATATCCCATAAAATGTAGTGGTGAATCCTCCTACAAGCTAGACTATGGAAAGTCTATGAAAATGAAGGATGCCCTATTTGTACCAGGACTAAAGAGGAATCTTCTCTCCATATCGGCATTGGATGCAAAAGGCATGAGGGTTGCATTTGTAGATGGCCAAGTCCTCATGTGGCCAAGAGGAAAGACTATTGACGATGAAATAGCAATTGGAGAACACGAAGGAGGATTATACAAATTGAAGGGCCATCTAGAACAAGCTTTGGTCCATGACACAGTAGAGCCAAATGAACTTTGGCATAGAAGGCTTGCACATGTGCATTATAGAGCACTACCACTTGCAAACAAAGCTGTTCAAGGTCTTCCAAAAATTCAGGAAAAACATGAAGGAGTCTGCAAAGGATGTACAAAAGGAAAGAACACAAAGAAAACATTTCCAAGTAGCGAAAGCAAAGCAAAAAAAATATTGGAAATCATTCACTATGATGTATGCGGTCCAATGTTATCCAGTTATTTAAGTGGGTATGTATACTATGTTTCTTTTATTGATGATTTTTCTAGGAAGACATGGATATACTTTATGAAGAACAAAGATGAAGTTTTCAGCAAGTTCAAGGAATTCAAAGCCTTGATTGAGAACCACATAGAAAAGAAGATCAAGACCTTTCGATCAGATAATGGCAGAGAATTCACATCAAATGAATTCAAAGATTAATGAAAAGATTCATGGATTAAGAGGGAGTTATCCACACCATATAATCCACAATAGAATGGGATTGCAAAAAGGAAGAATAGAATGATCATGGAAGCTGTAAGAGCAATGCTTCATGATCAAGATCTTCCCATGCATCTATGGGCAGAAGCTGCCAGAACAGTGGTGTATATACCGTACTCCACACAGAGTACTCGAGAAAAAGACACTTGAAGAAGTATTTTCCAACAAGAAATCATAATTCATCCATCTAAAAACATTCGGTTGTCCACTGTACATACACATTCCGAAAGAAAAGAGGACAAAGTTAGATCCTTCAAGAAAGAATGGTATATTTGTGGGATACTCTAAAAGCTCGAAGGCTTATAGAATATACTTCCCAGGATTCAAGAAGATCGACATCAGCAGTGACATAACATTTGATGAAGACTCAGCTTAGAACAAATCTAGAACGAGACCTGCTGAAGATCCTAAAGAATCAGAAGCACCTAGAATTCATGACACAACCATGAACGAAGAAACTCAAGAAGAAGATCGAGAATTTGAAGAACCTTGAGAACCTATAGATCCACCTCAAGAGAAAAATACTCACAAGAGGAAACCTACCTGGGTACGAGAATCTATCCAAGGTGCGGAAAGATATGGGGCTCCAGAAGAGAATAAAAGAGACAGAAAGAGGACTAGGTCCTGCTTTGGGTATGTAGCTTTATTATGTGACTTTATCAATAAAGAACCTTCCAACTATGAAGAAGCTTCAGAAAGGAAAGAATGGAAGGATTCTATAATTGAAGAGTATCAATCAATCATGAAGAATGATGTTTGGGATGTTGTCCCAAGACCATAAGGGAAGTTTGTTGTAACTTCCAAATGGATCTACAAGATCAAGCATGCTGCATATAGTAGCATCGAGAAATATAAAGAAAGATTCATGGCTCGTGGCTTCTCACAGAAAGAAGGAATCGATTATGAAGAAACCTTTGCACCTATAGCCAGATACACTTCCATCAGATCATTACTTGCTCTAGCTGCAGTGATGAAATGGAAGATACACCAAATGGATGTCAAGACTGCTTTCTTGAATGTAGTGGAAGAGGAAGTGTATGTAGAACAACCACCCGGTTAAGAGACACATGACAGGGAGTCTCATGTGTGTAGATTGAAGAAAGCCCTATATGGTTTGAAACAAGCACCCAGGACATGGTACGTCAGAATTTATGGCTTTCTTTATAGTTTGGGCTTTACCAAAAGTAAAGCAGATTCCAACCTTTACTACAAGGTTGAAGATGGAAACCCAGTGATACTCCTACTATATGTAGATGACTCTGTTTGTAACAGGTATGGATGGGTTGATTGCTGATACGAAGAGGAAGCTTGCTGCCGAGTTTGAAATGAAGGACTTGGGTATGATGCACTATTTTCTAGGCATGGAGGTGTGGCAGAATGCGGATGGAATCTCCCTCGGACAAGCAAAGTATGCAATAGAGATCCTGAAGAGGTTCAGGATGATGGACTACAAGGCCATCACCACACCTATGGCATCAAACCTGAAGATATTGAGTGATGCTATGATGTATCGTCAGATGATTGGGTCCTTGATGTACCTGATGAACACGAGACCATATATTTGCTTTTCTATGAACACCTTGAGCCAGTTGCTAACTGATCTGAGATATGTTCACTTGATTTCTGCAAAGAATATTCTGAGATACCTGAGGGGTACAGTTTATTATGGTCTCAATTATGAGGTGAATTAGAAGATTAAACTGGAGGGTTATGTTGATTCAGATTGGGTAGGCAGTGCCATCGATAGGAAGATCACTTCAGGGTGTTGCTTTAGTATGGGATCAGGTGTGATCTCTTGGTTTAGCAGGAATCAATCATGTGTGGCACTGAGTACAACTGAAGCATAGTATGCCGCAGCTTGTTCATCAAGTTGTGAGGCAGTATGGCTGAGGAAGATACTGTCTACTTTATTTGATCTCCAATTGGATGCTACTTGTATACATTGCGAAAACTAGAGTTGTGTGAAGTTGTCAGAGAACCTGGTGTTCGATGACAAGTTGAAGCATATCGAGATCAAGTATAACTATATCAAGGATATGGTGCATAGGGGAGAAATGAAGCTCCAGTATGTTGCAACAGATGAACATATAGCTGATGTGTTGACAAATCCATTATCCAGAGTGAAGTTTGAGTACTTCAGGGAGAAGCTTGGTGTTTTCTAGATCGAGGTTCCCTCTAAAGTAAAGTGACGAGTTCATGAGCCATTATGACATGGTGAGAGGATTGGTTCCTTCCATGGTCAGATGTAAGGGCTGAGCCATTCTGTCATGGTGAGAGGATTGGTTCCTTCCATGGTCAGATGTAAGGGCTGAGCCATTCTGTCATGGTGAGAGGATTGGTTCCTTCCATGTCAGATGTGAGTGTTGAGCCATTCTGATGTGACGGTAGGATTGGTTCCTACATGATCAGATATAAGCGTTGAATTCCATTCTTAGAATGGAGACACCTAGTCAGTTACCAGGAAAGCTCAGTCTGGGACTGAGGGCCATTCTGATGTGACTGTAGGATTAGTTCCTACATGATCAGATGTGAGTGCAGAGCCATTCCGAGGCGATTGTAGGACTGGTTCCTACAATGATCAGATGTAAGTGTAGAGACATTCTGAGGAGATTCTAGGATGGGTTCCTACAATGATCAGATGTAAGTGCAGATCCCTTTTGGCATGGAGGATTGGTTTCTCGCATGGTTGAATGTAAGTGCTAGGCCTTTCTGAAATTGGTTGTCAGATGTGAGTGCTAGGGATTTCTGACAGGGTTGTGGGATGTGTTCCCACATGGTCATATGTGAGTGTTGGGTGTGCCTTTCTGATATGATTATAGGATTGCTTCCTACATGATCAGATATAAGTGTTGGGTGGGCCATTCTGACTTAGGGTCAGATATAAGTGCTTGAAAAGACCTGCATGTGTTGATGTATTTGTAACTTCGGAATGTATTCATCTATGTATCTTATGTCTTGTAACCCGATGTTTATTCCAGGATGTATCTATTATGTAAGTGATTCATGTTGTCATCCCTCGATGTTCCGATCGGGAGGATCTATTATGTAAACAATTCATGTCAAGTCATAGTGAGTAACCCTCTGATTGTCTAAGGGTTAAAGTCCCTGCAGTTTCGGGGCACTAGGGTTATTAGACTCTCCTAGTAGAGGTCGGCCCTAGTAGGGTTTTAGTCATGCTAGGATTAGTGTAAATAGAGAACGGGAGTCTCTATTTATCACACAACTCATCCACACTCAAGTGTAGCGCATAGTTGAGGAAGGAGAAGAAACTGGGGCTAGACAAGAAGAATATTACTGCGGTTGGCATATCACTTACTATTTTGAGCTTTTCTATTTTGGTGTTGATTCTATCTCTGAGGAAATTGTGGGGTTTTTTCCTTTATGGTTTCCTCAAGGAAAAACACTTTGTTCATTGTCTCTTGTGTTTGATTACTGTGCTTGTTATTCTCTCAGTTAAAGATCCTAATAATGCTAGCTTAATGTTGAAAAAATAACATGGTATGAGAGCTAACCTGAGAAGAAGACACTGTGCAGCGGCGGGAACTAGGGATTCCTAGTTTGTGGATCTTCCTCCATAGATTTTCAGCAAAAGTGAGGAATAAATCTCCTAAGTTAGGTTGCATCTTTCTGTTGAAGCATAATCCAATTCTGAGGTTTTTCAGTTTTGGACCTGACACTGCTGCCAAAAATTAGGGCTTTTCACAGAAGATTAATTTTTCAGTGAGCCCAGGCCTGGATTGATCTCCTCCCCAAAATTGAAGTTAGGGACAAATTTCAAGACACTTGGGTGGACAGAACTCTGGAAAAGAAAAACCCTAATTTGCTCCTAATCCAGTACTGCAGGATTTTAGCTCAAGTTTTAGATCCGACATCTTGATCCTGGTAAGATCTAAAATCTTTTGTATTTCCATTTGAGGTTCTCAGTTAATATGTCTCATCATACCAAGATTGATGAAAAGCTTGAGGGAGCTGATAAATTTCGAGCCTGGAAGTATAGGATCTCCCTAGTCCTGGAAGAAAATGAGTTAGACTCCTACATCCATGACGAGGTTCCAGTTCCAGAGGGAGATGAGGAAAAAGCATTACATAAGAAGAATATGGTTATGGCAAAGAGGATCATTGCTAATTCGATCAAGGATCACCTTATCCCATAGGTGTCCTCTCTCAAGACACCTAAAGCTATGTTTGATGCCCTAACCAAATTGTTTGAAGGGAAGAACATAAACCGGAAGATGACACTGAGAAATCAACTGAATAATGTGAAGATCCAGAATGCAGAGACCATCCAATCTTACTTCACAGGGGTTTCTTAGATAAAGGAACAATTGGAAGCAGTAGATGAAGAAGTGGAGAATGCAGAAATTGTGATGACCACCTTGAATGGTCTCCCTAGGATGTGGGACTCTTTCATTAAAGGGATCTATGATAGAAAGAAGTTAGTCAAGTTCAGCAGACCATGGGAAGAATGTTCTCAAGAAGAAGCTCGAATAGCAACTCGAGAAGAGAAGATGGGAAGTGAGATCAAGCTATCATAGTACAATACAAGAAATCCAGATCTAGCCATCACAGAAGTAAGGACTCTCATCACACGAATAATTGTAGAAATCCTAGAGATAGGTCTAAGTTCATTTGCTATACATGTGATGAAAAATGACACTTTGCTAGAGATTTTCCTAAGAACAAAAGTATCCCTCACAAGAAGAAGAGAAGCAAGAGAAGACATCATGCTCATGCTGCAAAGGATGATGAACCATCCAAGAAGAGATCCAGATATGAAACTGAAGATTCTTCAAGCGAGGATGAATATGTTTTGATCTCCGCTCTCATGGGAAACATTACTCATGGAAGTGATGACTGGATTATTGATAGTGGGGCCTCCAAGCATATGATTGGATTCAAGGAATCCTTTGTGAGACTTTCAGAAAATGAATCAACTCACAAGGTGAAGCTAGGAGATGACTACCAATATCCAATAAAAGGTAGTGGGGAATCCTCCTATAAACTAGACTCTGGTAAGTCTCTAACTATGAAGGAAGTATTGTTTGTGCCAGGACTCATGAAGAACCTTCTCTCGATATCACCACTGGATGCAAAAGGAATGAGGGTTGCATTCATAGATGGTCAAGTCATCATGTGTCCAAGAGGAAAGACTATCGATGTTGCAGTAGTGATTGGTGAATAAGAAGGAGGTTTGTACAAATTAAAGGGCCATCTAGAACAAGCCTTGGTCCATGACATAGTAGATCCAAGTGCACTTTGGCATAGAAGGCTTGCACATGTGCATTAGAGAGCACTACCTCTTGCAAGAAAATCTGTTGAAGGTCTTCCATAAATGCAAGCAAAACATGACGGGGTCTACAAAGGATGTGTGAAAGGAAAGAAAACAAAGAAGAAATTTCCAAGTAGCGAAAGCAAAGCAAAAGGAATCTTGGAAATCATTCACTTCGATGTATGTGGTCGTATGTCATCAAGCTCACTAAGCGGGTATGCATATTATGTTTCTTTTATTGATGATTTTTCTAGGAAGACATGGGTTTACTTCATGAAGAATAAAGATGAAGTATTCAACAAATTCAAGGAATTCAAAGCCTTGATCGAGAATCACACTGAAAAGAAGATCAATACTTTTCGATCAGATAATGGCAGAGAATTCACCTCAAATGAATTCAAAGAGCTATGTAAAGAATCAGGGATTAAGAGGGAGTTGTCTACTCCTTATAATCCACAACAGAATAGGATTGTGGAATGGAAGAACAAAACTATCATGGAAGCTGCAAAAGCAATGCTTCATGATCAAGATCTTCCTATGCGTCTTTGGGTGGAAGTTGCCAGAATAGCGGTGTATGTACAGAATCCTACTCCACATAGAGTACTGAAGAACAAGAATCCTGAAGAAGTATTCTATGGAAAGAAACCAGAAGTCAGCCATCTTAGAATATTCAACTGTCCTGTATACATACACATTCCAAAAGAGAAGAGAACAAAATTAGATCCTTCAGGAAAGAAGGGTATATTTGTGGGATACTCTGAAAGCTTGAAGGCTTACAGAATATATTTCCCAGGATACAAGAAGATTGACATCAGCAGGGATGTGACATTTGATGAAGACACAACCTACAACAAATCCAGAAAGAGACCTACTGAAGAACCTGAAGAACTAGAAGCACCCAAAATTCATGACACAAACATGAACAAAGAATTTCAAGAAGAAGATCGAGAAGTTGAAGAACCACAAAGACCTGTAGATCCACCTTTGGAGAAGAATCCTCATAAGACGAAACCTGATTGGGTAAAAGAACTTATCCAAGGTGTGGAAAGATATGGGGCCCCCGAAGAGAATCACAGAGAAAAAAAAGGGAACCAGATCCTGTTCTAGGTATGTAGCTTTACTATGTGATTCCATTGATAAAGAACCTTCCAATTTTGAAGAAGCGACAGAATGAAAAGAATGGAATGTTGCTATGATCGAAGAATATCAGTTGATCATGAAGAATGATGTTTGGGATGTTGTCCCAAGACCAAAAGAGAATTCAGTTGTGACTTCCAAATGGATCTACAAGATCAAGAATGCTGCAGAGGGTAGCATTGAAAAATATAAGGCAATATTTGTGGCCCGAGGTTTCTCTCAGAAAGAAGGAATTGATTATGAAGAAACCTTTGCACCTCTAGCCAAATACACTTCCATCAGATCAGGACTTGCTCTGGCTGCAGTGATGAAATGGAAGATACACCAGATGGATGTCAAGACTGCTTTCTTGAATGGTGTAGTGGAAGAGGAAGTGTATGTGGAACAGCCACTTGTTTTTGAGACACATGACAGGGAGTCTCATGTATGCAAATTGAAGAAAGCCCTGTACGGTTTGAAACAGGCACCCAGGACATGGTACGGTAGAATTGACAGCTTTCTATCCAGTTTGGGCTTTACCGAGAGTAAAGCAGATTCCAACCTTTACTACAAGGTTGAAGATGGAAACCTAGTGATGCTTCTACTATATGTAGATGATCTATTTGTGACAGGTATGGATGGGTTGATTGCTGATACGAAGAGAGAGCTTGCTGCTGAGTTTGAGATGAAGTACTTGGATATGATGCATTATTTTATAGGTATGGAGGTGTGGCAGAGTGTGGATGGAATCTTCCTTGGACAAGGGAAGTATGTAGTAGAGAGCCTGAAGAGGTTTGGGATGATGGACTGTAAAGCCATGGCCACACCTATGGCATCGAACCTGAAGCTATTGAGTGATGCTTCCTCAGATTCAGTTGATGCTATGATGTATCGTCAGATGATTGGGTCCTTGATGTACCTAACGAACATGAGACCAGACATTTTCTTTGCTGTGAACACATTGAGCCAGTTCTTGACAGATTCGAGAAATGTTCACTTGATTGCTGCAAATCATATTCTAAGGTACCTAAGGGGTACCGTTGATTATGGGATCAAGTACGATGCAAATTAAAAGATTAACCTGGAGGGTTATGTTGATTCAGATTGGGCAGGGAGTGCCATTGATAGGAAGAGCACTTCAGGATGTTGCTTCAGTATGGGATCTGGTGTGATCTCTTGGTTTAGCAGGAAGCAATCCTGTGTGTCACTGAGTACAGCTGAAGCAGAGTATGTCACAGCTTGTTCAGCTAGTTGTGATGCAGTATGGCTGTAGAAGCTACTGCCTGATATATTTGCTCTCCAGTTGGATGTTACTTGTATACATTGTGACAACCAGAGTTACATGAAGTTGTTAGAGAATCCAATGTTCCATGACAAGTCGAAGCATATCGAGATCAAGTATCACTATATCAAGGATATGGTGTAGAGGGGAGTAGTGAAGCTCCAATATGTCATGATGGAGGAACATATAGCTAATGTATTGACGAAGCCATTGGCTAGGATAAAGTTTGAGTACTTTAGGGAGAAGCTTGGTGTTCTCCAGATCGAGGTTTCCTCCAAGAGAAAGTGATGAGACCCATAGCCATTCTGACATGGTGAGAGGATTGGTTCCTTCCATGGTCAGATGTAAGGGCTGAGCCATTCTATCAAGGTGAGAGGATTGGTTCCTTCCATGTTAGATATGATTTCTGGCCATTATGTCGAGTAAGACAGATGTAAGGGAAACTGCCATTCTAGGAATGGAGGCACCTAGTTAGTTACCAGGAAAACTCAGTCTAGGACTGAGAAGCCATTCTGATGTGATAGAGGGATGTGTTCCCACTTGATTAGATGTAAGGGCTGAACCATTCTGTCATGGCTAAAGGATTAAGTTCCTTCCATGTCAAATGTGAGTCTTGGCCATTTTGTTGAGTAGGACAGATGTAGGGGCAACTTCCATTCTAGGAATGGAGGCACCTGGTCAGTTACCAGGTAGCTCAGTCTGGGACTGGGGGCCATTTTGATGTGATGATAGGACTAGTTCCTTCATGATCAGATGTGAGTGTTGTGCCTTTCCGACAAGATGGGGTTGGATGTAAGTGCAGTGCCTTTCTAACAAGATGAGGTTGGATGTAAGTGTAGAGCCTTTTCAATGCGATGTGTTTAAACATGGTCGAATATAAGTGCTGAGCCTTTCTGACAAGATGAGGTTAGATGTGAGTGCTAGGCCTTTATGACAAGATGAGGTTAGATGTGAGTGCTAGACGTGCCTTTCTGACAATATGTGGTCAGATATAAGAGCTGGGTAGGCCATTCTGACTTAAGTGTCAGATATAAGCGCTGATGAAGACCTACATGAAGGGTAGGCCTACAGGATTGACTCTGTAGAACTTCCTATGATGAGAAGAGTCGAGATAGCACCATTATGAGATAGAAGATGATGATCTAGACTTGATGATGATCCAGTCAAGTGATCCAGATGAGATGATCCAGACTTGATGATGATCCAGATCAAGTGACGATCTAGTTGTGATGATGATTCAGAATCAATGATCCAAATCAAGTGATCCAAATGAGATGATCCATACTTGATGATGATCCAGACTTGATGATGATCCAGATTGAGTGATGATCCATTAGTGATAAGCCAGTAGTCATGATGATGTAGATCCTGTGATAAAGATAAAGAAGATGACTTGAAGACTCAAAGACGAAGAAGACTTGAAGAAGAATATGACTTGAAGACTCAAAGACAAAGAAGACTCAAAGATGAAGAAGACTTGAAGGTGATGAGATGATCCAGTTAATGCAGAGAAGAAGACCAGTGCTGAAAATTGTGTCGAAAGAATACCTTCCTAGTTAAGAGGGAGTGTTGATGTATTTGTAACTTCAGAATGTATTCATATATGTATCTTATGTCTTGTAACCTGATGTTTATACCGGGATGTATCTATTATGTAATTGAGTCATGTTTTCATGCCTCGATGTTCCGATCAGGAGGATCTATTATGTAAACAAGTCATGTCAATTCATAGTGAGTAACCCTCTGATTGTCTAAGGGTTAAAGTCCCCGCAGTTCCGGGGCACTAAAGTTATTAGAATCTTGTAGTAGAGTTCGGCCCTAGTAGGGTTTTAGTCATTCCGAGATTAGTATAAATAGAGAATTGGAGTCTCTATTTATCACACAACTCATCCACACTCAAGTGTAGCGCATAGTTGAGGAAGGAGAAGACACTGGGGCTAGACAAGAAGAAGATTACCACTGTCGGGATATCACTTACTGTTTTGGGATTTTCTATTTTGGTGTTGATTCTATCTCTGAGGAAGTTGCATGGTTTTCTCCTTTATGGTTTCCCCGAGGAAAAACATTGTGTTCATTGTCTCTTGTGTTTGATTGTTGTGCTTTTTATTCTCTCAGTTAAAGATCCTAATAATGCTAGCTTAATGTTGAAAAACTAACAACATGGAGGCTAGGCCTACCACCAGCATCAAAAAGGGTTGGCTCTGTAGAACTTCCTATGATGAGAAGAATCAAGAGATAGCACCCGTGATTATGATCCAGTAGAGATGTTCCAGAACCAGAGATGATCCAGATTGAGTGATGATCCAGATCTAGTGATGATGATCCAGATTGAGTGATGATCTAGATCTAGTGATGATGATTTAGATCGAGTGATGATCCAAATCCAAATGAAGATGACGTGAAGATGAATATGACATGAAGATGAAAAGAACTCGATGATGATCCATATGATATAGAGAAGAATACTTATGCTGATAAATTGTGTGGAGAGAATACCTTCCTAGTTAAGAGGGAGTGTTGATGTAATTGTAACTTTGGAATGCATTCACTTGTATTTCTTATGTATTGTACCCTGATGTTTATTCTGGGAAGTTTTTGTAATGTAATTGAGTCATTTCATGCCCCGATTTTCTGATCGAGAGTTTCTATAATGTAAACAAGTCATGTCAAGTGAGGGTGGGTAACCCTCCTATTGTTCAAGGGTTAAAGTACCTGCAGTTTCGGGGCCCTAGGGTTGTTAGACTCACCTAATGAAGTTGGCTATAGTGAGTCATTGTCAAGTCAAGAATTAGTAGAAATAGAGAGTGAGTCTTTCTATTTATCACATACTCACTCACACTCAGTTGTAGTGCATTGCTGAGGGAGAAGAAGTTGTTGGGGCTAGAAGAAAGAGGCTATTGCTGTCGAGAGATCGTCTTACTATTTTGAGGTTTTAATTTTGGTGTTGAGTCTATCTCTGAGGAAGTTGCGGGGTTTTCTCCATTTATGGTTTCCCTGAGGAAAAAAACTGTGTTCATTGTCTCTTGTGTTTGAATGATGTGCTTGTTATTCTCTCAGTTAAAGATCCTAATATAATGCTAGCTTAAATGTTAAAAATATAACAGAGAGAATGGGTAGGAAGATCATTCAAGTACGGCTTGAAAATATTCTTGATGTCATGGAAAGTAAATTTCATTTCTCGCTAAAAGGTAGCTCCGATATTTGTCAAATCAAAGGGAATTTTCTTGTACGCAAAGGTACCCCAAGGACAAATAAAAGTAATTTTATGATGGTCTTATAGCTTGATTTGTATTTGATTATACCAGGGAAATCCATACATAAAAGAAAAATACTTGTCTACCCGCACAAGCATCAATGATCTGATTAATGAAGGTCATGGGATATTTGTCCTCAGGAAACGCTTTATTTAGGTGACGAAAATCAGTGCACAGGCATATGGTCCATTTTTTTATCAACAGGAACAGGATTGCATACCCATTCCATCAGAGAAATTGGGTAAATAAAACATGCTTTTGACAACTTTTCCACCTTAGCCTTGACGACTACGATTTTCACAAATTTATCGGTCGAATATTTTATCCAACAGGTTTAGCATTGGGTTAAGTCTAGATTTTGTGTTCTACAATAGATAGATATGTGCATGACATCTCCTCATATGACCAACCAAGCATACACATTGCAAAATTCCTTAAACAAGGTAGTATTTATGGAAATCTCCTCTAGAGATCATTTTGCACCAATATGCACATTTTCAACGATGTTAGGGTTTGCATGGATGTTGATTAGA
The DNA here is from genome assembly GCA_001517045.1 of Pseudotsuga menziesii. Lineage (NCBI taxonomy): Eukaryota > Viridiplantae > Streptophyta > Pinopsida > Pinales > Pinaceae > Pseudotsuga > Pseudotsuga menziesii. Next base: position 92,236 of record LPNX010698792.1, read on the forward strand.
ATGGTAACAAAGATATTTTCCATATTCCCCTCAACAAATATCCCCCCCTTTGGTAAAGGATTAGTCAGCTAATCAACATCCTCCGCCAGTCTCACATGGAACCCTTGGTTCTCAATTTTGGTCAATTTTGGAAGAAACTTGGAATTATGGCCCAGATATTCAAAAATATTACCTCACCCACTCATAGCTTCCAAAATAGATTCATCCGAAGGAAAAACCACGTCTAAGCAGTCGTATGAATATAAATAGTTCTCCTCCCAAGCGGGTAGATAATCTTCATCTGATTCCTTTGAGATTATAGAAGGAGTCACGACAAAATCAACATTGGAATTAATAATATCTTGATAAGGCACTTCCAATATAGAAAAGGGAACTTGAGGTTCATGATGGGAAGGAAGGGCCCAAGGATCAGTTCTATCAACAATCGCCGTGATAGACTTCCCTACAATCGTATAACCTAGATAGTTAATAGGGGTTGGGATATCAAATCTGTCCATCAAAAATGCATACATTCAACCCCCAAGCTCTTAATAGCTGGTTTGGTCTAATCGATCAAAGGTACTGTGGAATCATTAGTCTCCAAACGACCCTTCCGAGTGAAACTGAGTTGATCAACAGTATCCAATTTCCCTTCGTGTGAAAACACTACCACTCGAAGAACAGATGAGGCGATTGCACACATGGTGTAAGTCGAACTTCTTCCTAATAACAAGTTATAATCCAATGGGGAATCACTCACTTCTACCTCAACATCCACTTCTTTCCTTGCCAACTTTATATCAAAAGTTGGTAGGATACCATGTGGATGGAAATACCTTCCATCAAAAGCATTAAGTAGAGTGCTCGATGGAACTAGCTCTGGGGAACCTAAGGATTTCCAACAAGAAATTGACATTATGCATGTGGAATTACCTTTATCAAAAAATGTACGTCCAATGGTTTTTCCTCCATGTACTACATTAATTGACAAAGACACATGATACGAAAGGTGGATCTTAACATCTGAAATATTAAACTTCGCTAGCAAGCTCGATGAATCCATGTTGCCTATGGCTGCTAAGAGGACATCTTGCTGAGCAAGACAACTCTGTAACACCTCCAATGCTGACATTGCATAAGTATTTTGAGCTAAGTATTCAACTACCAAATAGTTAGAAGCATCTCTAGTGTTGCTATTGTGAAATTCCTTTTTAAAGACACATTTTGATAGCTTAGGCATCAGATCAACAGGTTTTTCAATAGTGAGAGGGTTAGAATTTTCACCAATAGAATTACCCTTCTCTAGAGCCTCTCATTCATAATTATTATTTCTTGTTTGGATTAAGGTGCTAGATCGTACCATATTGATATAGTTTTGATCAGGAGGAGCACTAGAAATTCCCCTGGCTACATTCGAAACATAAGCTGCATTCTATCCTTGGGGAAATGGATCCTTCAGGACAGTCGGTTGTTGATTCTTAAGCAACTTATAAGCTTGTTCCATAAGAGGAAATTGATGAGTCAGGTAGTCTCCTTGGCACAAATTACAAGGAAAATTAACCTTTTTCTTATCTTTTTTACCCCCATCAGCATTGTTTGTGGGTTTTTGTTTTGTTTTGATTACCCTCACCCTTCTTTTGTTTCTTCTTTTTCCAACCTATTTTTTTATTTCCCTTATAAGAATACTATGAAAAAATAGTTTCACTTTGAGGTGAGGGGTTGGAAGCCTTTGCTTCCTCCGTTGCAGATTGCTTCACTGAAAACTCATGGAGTTTCTTAGACTGAACCAACCACACCATCAACATGGGGTATAGGCTTGGGTTTCTTTGCATTATTGGTATACCTCAGTGCCTCAGGTATAATTTCATACAAAATCCCAGGCTGAGCATATATCAATTTTAACTATCGGGCCTTGAGGATAGCCTCTTCTTCTGTGGTCACCCCCGAAGTGGATATGTCCTTAGAGATATAAGGCAATAAATATTTTAAGAACCACTCTAATAAAAAATCAGGAGCTATAGTGTCTTTAATAATCCTATTTCATCTTCGCCACTCCTAGATGTGGTCCAAGATATGTGTGGCCTTGTTTTTCCGAAAAGTCGACAACAAGTTTGTGCTGACATCATACCGAATAGGAAGATGAAAGTGATTGAGGGACATAGTTGCTAAATCCAAAAAAATGTCATATGCAGTGGAGGAAAGTTCTATTTACCATTTTTCTACAACATGAGTCAACATTCTATGGAAAATCCTCAACCAAATGGATTCATCGTTCAGTGAGTTTGAAGAGCACCAAAGGTGGAAATTGATTATGTGCGCACCTAGATCTTCATGAGCTTTTCCTTTAAAGTTAGGAACTGAAGGTAACTTAATAGGTACAGGTGGCCACGCCGCACTATACTGCATGAGGTCATTCATCAAATTTGAAAAATATGGCAAGTTTAAAGTTTCCAGGAAAGGAAGCTTTGGCCTAACCGTGGTTTGATAATAAGTAGTTTGGGAAGTAGAAGGACATACCCCCTAGTTCCCAAACAAAAAAGGTGGGTTTTCCTTTAGCTTCCGGTTGTGATGTAGTTGGACTACTCTGAAAAGGATTCCACCTAAAATATAGTGGATTATTATTTTGTGGTGCACTATAAGTAGTTTGGGCTGCCCCATATGAAATTGGAGTTTGAAAAACATGAGTAGGTATCCCTCCACTAAAAAGAGAAAAAGGAGAGCTCGTGAAAGGATCTAAAACCATCATCTAGAAATTATGACCAAAAACATTTGAGTTTCCATACTGCATACCCACATATGCAGGGGTAGGACCTACATAAGGAATGGATGGGGGAATATGACCCCCATTCCATAGAAAAAACTAGACAAACAAAGAGGATCCACTTGGACCACTCTGAGCATTCTGCATAAAGTAAGGAGAACCAAAAGGTGCACTGGGAATCCTAGTGACTACCCCACTAGATAGATCTACTACATTAGAGGGATATGAGGGTTGAACCACTCAACTACTTGGTGAAAGGGGTGTAGCAGATGCACTTGGTCTTGGAGCATATACCAGTGGAGGTGGGACTCCACCACCTAAAATGGCTAAATTTGGGGTAGAAATACCCTCTATGAGCTAGACATATATCTTCTCAAAGGAATACCAATATTAGGTGAACTAAAAGGAAGAACCTGGACAATCATAGGATCATTCATATCAGTTAGAGGTGGGTTAAAATTTCTTGAAAACTCATCAATATGTAAGTCTTCTATCTCTAATACACTTGTTTCTTCCTGGTTAATCCTAAGTTTTGGTTCGCCTGGAACTTCACTAACTCCTGCTGATTCGAAAGAACCGTCAGTATCTAGTCTCCACCTTTGAGGTGGTGGTGGAGGATCCACAGTAAGATATGCAGGAAGGTTTTGAAACCTTCTTGACCTATGAAGAAATTTGTCCTCCATAGCTATAAATTTGACTCACACACTCCTAAAGGCCAACTAAACATAGAAAAACCAAATAACACTCACTAAAAAATGTCCTAAAGTAACACAGACATAACATATATAAGGTGCACCTTCCAAAGGAAATCCTAGGATGATTAGGGCCCACACCCAACTAGTGAAGACTGAAGGATGGTTACTTTGTATTCCATGAAGATGTTCCTAGGTGCAATCGCTAGAATCACCCAACCTGCCTCCCAAAATGTCTACCTGGGTTACCTTCCAAGTTCGTCGTAGGTGTACTAGAAATAGACTTCCAATAACACATGTGTATGATCCCTAGTGTCAAGAAACTAAAGGCTACCAAATATACACCAAGAGTCTGGAGGAATTGTCGAAATCCTGATCCTTATGCATGGGTAGGGTAGAAAATCCTGAAACCCTATCAAAATGGGCATTGCATAGGACCCAAGAGGTTGTATTGACAATATCCCCAAACTCATAAAAATATTGGTATATGATAGAACAAGGAAGTGGAGGGTTATCTCCTCAACCAGGTTCTCACGCGGCCTCATTCTTACTTGTTTCTAGATGGTTTCTTATAGAGGAGGATTTACGTAATCAATAGACACTACGTTTGAAATCAAATGTATTTGGATAGTTTAAACCCCTATTCCAAAAAACTAGCCTAAGCTAGTTGATGTATGCGCCTATAAAAAGAAACTTACTAATAAAATTTTAATTAAACTTTCTTTTTAATGGGTAGTATTAGTCAAAGGTAGCGGGATGAGATTGTATGATGTTATAGACTTAGCAGAATGATAGAAAATGATCTATAAAAATTTCAAATTATATGCAACTACAACGCCAATTTTTCTTTTCTTTTCCTTTGTAAATGAAAAATAATGAAATTTTAAACAACATGAGAAACTTTAAGACTTATAAATTTATTTTTTTTGAAAAAATAGTGAAAAGAATAACTAATGCAACCTACTGCAAAAATGTCTTTTGTCTTTTCTTTTTAAAAAAATTCAAAAACTATAATGCAGCTAAATGCAAATTTGAGTGAAATAAGCAATATGATCATATAACTGTAAACAATAGCAATTAGACCCTATAGTAACACACTTCAACCAAAATGAATAAATGACTCAAACCCTAAACTTGGCAAAGCTATTGACTCACAAAGACTAATAGATCCAAAAGATGGAAATACTAACTAACTCAGACTACTAGAAAAGAAGTACAAAGGATATCAGTGTCTCAAAGGATTGATCAATGACCCAAAAACACAAGCACTCGAAACAAACGCCAAGTAGGAAGGGATCTAACTCATTCACGAATGGGGAAGTAAAATAAAAAATCACTCAAAAATCTTGAAAGAACAAGCAACCAGTGAAATAGACACACCTAAAACAACAATATCATTCCAAAAAGAGCTTTTACAAGCATCTGATAAATCATAAAAACAAGGACAAGAAAGAACCTTATAGACTCACAGACACCTATAGTATATATGTGACTATCATCAAGGCAGGTCACATATCGTACGTGACTATTACCACAACAACCCACGTATAAAACAGGTAATACGTGACTGTTATCAAAGCAACCCACGTATGCTGTCAAAAATTTTCAAAAAGAAAAACAACTGACAGACAAGCTCTGAACATGCAATGTTGGAAACCAAAGGTAAAATCAAAACATATCACTCCTAGAATTAAATAGAGAAAAACTGGTCAAGAAGCCTAAATAAAGTACCCATAATAGGTTGGAATCCCCAGCGGAGTCGCCAATTCTGTTGTTCAGGAAAACACACCCTTTATAACCTAGGGGCTCTAGGGTTACCAACACACTAAATTAAATTTCAAACAATCAACCATTTCAGAATTTGAAATAGAAAATGGAATAACTTAGGCATACCTTATATATGACGGTTGATCCTATATTTTCTTCTTCACTTCAAATTTCTTCCACAACTTCTATGGGATCTCCAACACCTGCAAAGAGAAAGAATTTTCCTACAATATCTTATATACTATATAGGTTATCAATGAAATAACATTCTTTCAATGAAATAACAATACAATTCATAAATCATAATATATAAGAGTACAAAGATACAATATTGAAAGAAAAACTCTTTATTAATAAACAAGTGAGGTGAGATTGCAACAACATCTAATACAAGTGCTCCTATGCTAACCAAGGACACTGAGTTCTGCTGCTCCAAGATATCTAAATGCAAACCACCAGCATAATATTGCTCTAAAATTCATGATGATTAGCCTTAACCCCTACCCTCTATTTATACATGAGGAAAGAGAGAGGTTACGTAGGTTGAGATGGTTGGGGAAGTTTAGATAGTTATTATTAAGGACTGAGCTGTCCTCGACTAATCGTTTTTATATTTTTTAATTTTGGATTAAGGCATATGTGACTATAAATACTGTCAGGTTGTGTATGATACGTGACTTTCATAAAGGCAACCCGCGGATTTCAACCTGGATCATATATACACGAGCTGCAGTGTCAATAATCATGCATGATACATGGGTTGCAATGTAAATAGTCAGGTATTCACCTCAATGGCCATACAAAAAATAGTTCAAGCTATTAGGAGGATGATGCATCAAAGGGCATGCACATCTTTAGTGTTTTAGCCACTTCTATCCATTTTGTCCTTTTGTGTACTGACACATTGAGTGTCATTACTTAGATGGAGAAGTGCCATTTTACATGATAACAGTGGATCTTTTTGTTTTCTCACTGGTTTCTTTAAACATAGTTTTTTTATCACATTTGAGTAAATGGGAACATCCCTAATATCCTGAAGCAAAGGGATTTGAATGCATACATTCCTTAGCTCACTTTCAAAATCAAACTAATGCCTTGCCACAGGTTTTTCTATGTCCATCCTTAATGGATATGGAGGAATACCTGATGTATGTGGTTGAGGTGTGTGTTTTATTTTGGTCATGTGGGTGTTATCCAAGATATTGGGATTTCCTTCTTTTGGTTGGTTCTCCTCATTTACTTCCTCAAATTCTTCATGGATAATAACCATAGGATTTTTCCTATTTACAGTACTTCTGGACCTAAGTTGTATATCCTGAAATGGTATTACATTGATATCAAATGATGGGGAATGTGGTACCTCAGTATTGTTAAGAGGTTGAGGAAATTTGGTTTTTGGGTTTGGAATAGGTTGGGTAGGAAGTAATGTTGTTCGAGGGGGATTTACATTATGGTATTTTTGAGGAATATGTGGGGTTGGTAGTGATGCTGGGGTAAAAATAGGTAGCAACTGTTGAGCACTAGGTGGATATTGAGAGTAAGAAGGAACATGTGATGTTACTTGTGCATTCATATCATCAAAATCCTATCCCTCCCAACCCTGTTTCCAAGGATTATTTTTACAGGTTGAGGTTTCAAATTTGTCCAAGCCTGTGGGTTACAATTAGGTTGCATCAGGTAATAGTAAGTTGGATTTTGGTATGCAGGATATGGACATTTATTTTGGGGACATGGTGGCCATGACCTTCTTGGTTCATAATACTGCTCACCTACTTCATTACTTATCTTGTACAATGCCTGTATTTCTGGCAGTGCAGGTAAATTTTATGTGGAATGTTTTTCAGTGCATAGGGTGCAAACAATAATAGTGTTTAGGGGACATTCATTAAGAGGATGTATCTTCCTACACTTAGGACAAAATATATGTAATGCTACATAATATTATTCTTCTTTCCTCTTCTTAGTCTTCAAGGAATCAAATTGAGAGGTTAGGGTAACCAGGATATCAGTTTTAAAATTTTCCAAAAGATTCCCTATCTCCATTCTGGGGACCCCACTATTATTTATTGAGCTAGAGGCATGATGAAATCCATCCCTTACAGAATTTCCAGTTTGGTCCCTAATATGGGAGTATTCTCTACACAATTCACATATTTCATCGAATCACTTGTTATAAATATCACATGCAACCATGAGATTGAGAATTTCAATATACTCTTCCAAAATTCCCTTCAGGAAGAATGTTCTCACATCATCTTCTTGGAGGGTATTATATTTGGATTTTTGAAGAATGTAGTTGAACCTCTCCAAAAATTCTTCCAGACTTTCTTCTTCATGTTGTTGCATCTTGAAAATACCATGGTGGGCATATTTAGACCTACCATCATCATGATATTTCTTTAGGAAATCATTTTTCATTTCATCCCATGTCCTTACACTAAATTCCCCTAACACCATGAACCAACAAAGTGTTGCATCCTTAATAGTAGAAGGATATAGCTTCAATTTCTATGAGTCATGAAGATAGTTATAACTCCAACATAATATGTTGAATTCGAATATAAAAGTATCGGGATCTTTAGTACTCTTGCAATAAAACACAGGTAATAAAGATAAGGGAATTCTTTTCATGTTAACGTTTTCTATTAGCTACAGAATTGGGAATCCAAAGGTTGTATCATTGTGCCCGTCCCGTTCTACTTCCTATTGACGGTATCCCATCATGAGTATATTATCAAACAAGGTAAAGCTTATCTTTCCCTCCCTTGATGATGATGATGAGATATCCCACTGTTCTATTCTAGGGATGGTTTGGGGAAATATATTTCCCTTATTGGGTTCTTGCAGACTTAAGGTGGACTCTATATAAAGAATTATAGGTTCTGATGTGTTTCCAAATAGTGCATTAATTTCTCAACATCCACTAAGTGTTCCAGGCTAGGATCCTCTTTTATAGGTGAAATTTTGGTACTTTCAGATGTCTCTGGTGTTGCTAAGAGATCTTTCTGAGGTGATGTAGTTTTTTCTCCTATGGAATTTGATTTGATTGTTTCTTCCAATTGTTTTCCTACAATTTCCTGTGTATCACTTTCTCTCTTGCATCTTTCCCTGGTATTTATTGGTGATGATGGGATTCTATCCCCAAAAATAGGGGAATTTCGAGAACTAATTTTGGTATATCTACCTCTATTATCCCTAGGTCTCATCAAAATATTCCACTGTGAATAAAAAATACAAATTGTGATTAATAACTATTCTATTTAACAAATCAAATCATAAATACCAAAACTGCAAATGGAATTGAAAGAACCTGTTATAACCGATGCGCAGGTTCTTACCTCTCGTCTTACCATTCCTTCTCCTCCTTCTGCAGAAACTAATCACACTAAAAATAACTACTAGATTAATAAAAACATTCAAATACTATCTTACCTTTGAACAAATCCCTAACAATAGTGCCAAAAATGTCAGGAAAAAGATATCACCCTTAATTAAACTATCAATCGAGGTTAGTAAACTTCAAGTTGTTACACAGTTTGTGATAGGTAAGATGAACTATCCTAAGATCTTTTGGAAATTTTTAGAATGAATTATAAAAGAAACTTTTATTGATTTCAACAAATTGATAATCTATACGATGCTACTTTATCACTTACTCAAAAAAATATAGAGGAAAAAATAAATACAACAAAACCCTGTGATTAGCGTCTCTTTTAGCTTCCTTTTTAGCGTCCACTATCAAATTTAGTGTATTTTTCATCACTTTTTTGGACAAAGTAGATTTGGAAGTTCTAGTCAAAGAAATGCATCAAATCTAGGTGTCCATAGGAAAGGAGCCTTGGTCCAAAGACCAAGTAGAAGTTGGCTTACTCATGTAGATAGTTTACAGCGCTAGAGTGACTTTATAAACTTATTGTTGTCAAGAAAACATTATCATCTATGTCAACAAACACTCATATAGGATTTACCAAAAATGTGCCCTTCACTAAGATTAAGATATGGAATTAACCTGGGATAATGTCTAAAATGTTGGTTGCCTAAGACTCTTGACACAGGTTTGAAAAGGATTATTAATATATTTCCCCTGCACACCTACCAGGCATTTAGGTGTGAAGGAACTATGTAGGCCAATCGGGTCTTTTCCTTCATACCTAAAAGTCTATGGTACTTCAAATTCATGTGATATGGCGTCTACCTAATGAATATGGCTTTTTACAATTCATGGAAACAACTTATCATCCACAAGGCTCTAATACTCTTACAATTTCACTAAAATGATTTTAGACTAGGTGGTTTGGAAATTTGAACAAGAGAGTAATATTTTTTGAAACAATAAATTTGTCACCTTACATGAGTGGATAGAGAAATGTATTTCATATATATAACTTTTATGTTGTTCATGTGCACATCAATATGCTTAAGGCCTCATTTTCTGGGCATTATGTTTCTTATGGAAATGACCAGCATGAATTATTATATAGAATAGATGGTTGTAAATTTAGGAGAGTTCAACTAGAGGACATTGTCTAAAAGATGTTATACGATTCTATACAATATATTATCTATTCAATTCCCCTAATTATTGTTGATAGCCCAACCTGTTTGGTCATTAAAGTGGAAAAAAAAATCTTAATTATGGTATATCTCTAATCCACAATCAATCTCATTTTACATCATATGGGGACAATGACTATCTATCCAATCCCTTTGAAGTGGTAGAGCCCCTTAGGAGAAATCTTGGTAATGTAAAATAATCTACCAATGAAAATATTGAAGTTTTAGATAACCTTACAATCAATGATGAGTGAGGAAATATATAGTAGTCAATTTAAGTTATAGGATCTTTGAGTAGCTATGATGTGAATAACCATGAGGACTAGTGATTTGACTGAAGGCGATACAAGCAGGATTTCTACTATTCAAACTGAAACTTGTTATAATTGGTCCAGAAAATATAGATTGTGGCTATGAAGTAACACAACTATGTATTTAAAATTGCAATGACAATTTTCTTGGTTTTCTTAACGAATACACTATAAATGGAACCGTGGATAATTAATCACTACATATTTCAGCTGCTATTAATATAACACCATTTTCTTGTGCCACAATGGTGAAGTTGTACTGAATTCATATTTGCAGTCCTACTTGCATATAGTTACATACTAAAATCAACATGGAATTGTTTTCAAATACATGGATTCATGTGGTCAAGACAAAGATTTGGATCCCTCAAGGATTGTATTTTCTCCGTTTGGATGGACATCCATGGCTCGTTGGGAGGATTTCGTTTCAGACTTTTTTTTATCAATTTCCATCATGTAGATGGTTGTGGACTTTGGACATAGATGGATTTTTTTTATCAATTTCCATCAGTTCACAGAAAAAGGAAGAATAATACACTGCTATAGAATATATCTCATACAGTCATTTATTCCCAGTGGTGCACCCTCAGCTAATATTCATACACAACACTATGTCTTTGCTTGCCCCTCTGAAATGATAACCCCCTTCAATTAGTGACAGTCACCATGGTTGAGTGTGCCCCTCTTCATAGATGTAGTCTCGAATAAAAACACAGTGCACCCTCTTTTGTATCACTCGAAGACAAGGGATGTGTGCTCCCTCACTTAGAATGGTAGTGAATGGTTGTTGGGTATTGGATGGATATCCTGATAAATTTAATCCTAATCTAGGGTCATGTGCTGATGCGAAAGAGGATTTGGTGGTCTCTGCAAAAAAAGGCCTGTAGCATGTAGGGACTTTCCCCATCCATGACATTTTTGTGTAATGGTTCCTTTCACCATTACCCCCCTTGAGAAGCACTCTACACTGTATCTAATAAGTTTTCTCCATGTTTTCTTTGGGGAGAAGGGAATGCTAGTAGTGATCACTATCATTCTTCAGAAAAATAAGAAACGTGGACAAATTTAAGGAATTGTTGCAAGATGCATAATGACCAATGGCCCATCATTGGCTTTACCACCCTCTTGCAATGGCATACTCTCATTAACAATAGTTGGGTCTTTTGTTCTAGTCAGCATAAGCAATCAAGAAGGTACAGGGGTAGTTCTTCTTGTTCCACCGAATGTCAACACTTATGCGAGGCAATCATCATTATATACAAAACCAAGTTAATGCAGGTCTTTATCTTCTAAAAACACTAGAAACTGTGTTGCAAGTAAAGAAATATCACCTTCTGGTTATATAAATTGTGTGTCTAGCCAAAATAGAAAATTTGTCCAGACTGGAAGTATATTTGGAAGTTCTAGTCAAAGAAATGCATCAAATCTAGGTGTCCATAGGCAAGGAGCCTTGGTCCAAAGATCAAGTAGAAGTCGGTTGACTCATGTAGATAGTTTACAGCGCTATAGCGACTTTATAAACTTATTGTTGTCAAGCAAACAATATCATCTATATCAACAAACACTCATATAGGATTTACCAAAAATGTGCCTTCACTAAGATTAAGATATGGAATTAACCTGGGATAATGTCTAAAATGTTGGTTGCCTAAGACTCTTGACACGGGTTTGAAAAGGAGTATTAATATGTTTCCCCTGTACACCTACCAGGCATTTAGGTGTGAAGGAAAATATCCTATGTAGGCCAATAGGGTCTTTTCCTTCACACCTAAAAGTCTATGGTACTTCAAATTCATGTGATATGGCCTCTACCTAACGGATATGGATTTTCACAAGTCATGGAAACAACTTATTGTCCACAATGCTCCTAATACTCTTGCAATTTCACTAAAATGATTTTAGAATGGGTGGTTTGGAAAGTTGAACAAGAGAGTAATATTTTTTGAAACACTAAATTTGTCACCTTACATGAGTGGAGAGAGAAATAGATTTCATCTATACAACTTTTATGTTGTTCATGTGCACATCAATATGCTTAAGGCCTCATATGTTTCTTATGTAAATGACCAGCATGAATCATTGTATAGAATAGATGTTTGTAAAGTTAGGAGAGTTCAACTAGAGGACATTGTCTAAAATATGTTATATGATTCTATACAATAGATTATCTATTCAATTCCCCTAATTGTTGTTGATAGCCCAACCTGTTTGGTCATCAAAGTGGAAAAAAAATCTTAATTATGGTATATCTCTAATCCACAATCATTCTCATTTTACATCCTATAGGGACAATGGCTATCTATCCAACCCCTTTGAAGTGGTAGAGCCCCTTAGGAGAAATCTTGGTAATGTAAAATAATCTACCAATGAAAATATTGAAGTTTTAGATAAGCATACAATCAATGATGAGTGAGGAAATATATAGAAGTCAATTTAATTTATAGGATCTTTGAGTAGCTATGATGTGAATAACCATGAGGACTAGTGATTTGACTGAAGGCGATACAAGTAGGATTTCTACTATTCAAACTAAAACTTGTTATAACTGGTCCAGAAAATATAGATTGTGGCTATGAAGTAACACAACTATGTACTAAAAATTGCAATGACAATTTTCTTGGTTTTCTTAACAAATACACTATAAATGGAACTGTGGATAATTAATCACTACATCTTTCAGCTACTATGAATATAACACCATTTTCTTGTGACAATGGTGAAGTTGTACTGAATTCATCTTTGCAGTCCCACTTGCCTATAGTTACATACTAAAATCAACATGGAATTGTTTTCAAATACATGGATTCATGTGGTCAAGACAAAAATTTGGATCCCTCAAGGATTGTATTTTCTTCGTTTGGATGGACATCCATGGCTCATTGGGAGGATTTCGTTTCAGATTTTTTTTATCAATTTCCTTCTCCAGTATTGGGCTTCCTGACTTTGTGTGGGAGATATTTGCTAGCCAACTGCAATCTGCCTTGAATCTTTGTCAAACACTTTAAATGGAAATTGTTGTAGGTTTAGTGTAACTGTTTGAACCATATGCAATTATCATTATGGATTTTGACTGCATTTTTTGTGTGGTAGAGCATGATAATTGGTGGTATCTATTACAACTAGACAAGTGGTATTTAACATAGTGTAGTTACACAAGAAGAATAATAGACTTGAACATTTAGTACTAAAGAAAATCAGCTTGGTTTTTATTACCACCCTCCCACAAATTTGGAATGCAAATGGATGGAACTTGTAACATGCATCTAGTTCCTTTGACCACTTTGTAGTTAGGCAAAGTACTCATGTCCAAAATGGAATGTTGAACAAGTAATTAACTCTACAAATTACTCATGTAGCAAATTCTAATCAAAGTAATTAAAGCTACAAAGATGTTGAAATCGGAATTCCATGTGTGTATACTAAAATCCTAACGAGGAATAAACATATTTGTAATGAAATTTGAATGAATGGTAAAGTATTGCTTGGTTTTGTAGTTTTGTATTATACATGTTGGTCTATAATCTCACACCTTTAGTCTCAATTGGTATTGTTTTGATTCCACTATGATAAATTCCTTAATGTTGTAAAGCATTATTAAATAAAGTGGATCAAACTTTTAGCTTATCCTCATTAAAAACCAAGCATCTTCACTGCTGTTGATTAAGTTTAGATAAGACAACCTTAGTTTTTTTTATAAATAAAATCATATTAGATGAACTTTCACAAAAGATAGACTAGACAACTTTCATAGTTTTTTTTTTATTCAGAAAGAATCATGTTAATTTCAACTTTCACTTGAGATGGTAAAGTTCAAGTTCAATGTTTCTCCAATAACTCTAAAAGTAGTTAGCATATATTTGAAGAAGAATTTGGCCTAAACATTATATTGTCTTGTAAAGCATAATTTATTTTATTCATTCTATATGTTATCACGGGCCGTTCTAAGTTGATACTCATATGGGTAGGCTTGTTCTCTTCTCAAGTTACATGGGTCAGCTAATGGCATTTCAGGGTTTGGTTCACTGCCTCTACATCTTCTTCTATTATGATATGAAAATGTATGGTGTACATGTGTGTGTATGTATGGTTGCAGATACACTTTATATGTGTGGTTACTATCTGTTGATGAGATGATTTTTATATTCATGGTTGGAAAACTCGTGAGAATGCATAAATGATCACACTAATATTTGCAATATAACACAGAATATGCATTATGTAATGAAATTGTGACTAATGTTTTAAATTGGTTATTTCTTGGTATTTGCAGAAAAATGATGAAGATGGCGTAGCTGATGATACTGATTATATTGCCACCGATGTACCGGCAAGAGATATTAATGATAATGATACAATTGGATCAAATACAAATGATGATGGATATGATGTTGGGATAGATGATGAGGATGAGGATGATGGTAGCCATTAATGCTACTATTGAGACCGTGGATGTTTTTTTCTTTCTCCAAGATACTAGACACATATTGTTATTTTTGAGATTATCCAAGATCGTAGTACATTTTGGGTCATTTTGATTTGTGATTATCCAAGTTCATAGTACATTTTGATTTTTCTTTGTAGACATATAAACTTGGATTACCATTGATAATTTTGATTTTTAATATTTCTTGTAATATTGATATTTTCACTATATATTGTCTATTGCTCTTTTAACCTTAATATGATTATCTGTATGATAGATTATTAATGTGATGATGTTTTATAATTTCACTTATTTTGAATGAAAGATAATGCCAATGTTATCATTATTATATTTTATATTTATATATATTGGAAGTTGTTGATGATTTTTTAATGGAAAATTAATATTACTGTTTTGGATAAATGTTGCATGTTTCTGTAAAATTTATTCATAAATGTTATGCAATTAATCTCAATAATTGTATCTACAATTAATTTGAATGTTTCATCATGTTATTTAATAACTATGAAGTAATGATAAATTAGAACTATTGAAATGAATGAATAATTATAATAATTTGATATAATAAATATAAGAGCACACAATTGGATATGGTTGTAGGTGTTAAATAAAAAGTCTAATGTGGTGCTAATAAGGAAACAAAAACATGAGCTAAAATAGATGCCCACTACATTCTAGATCTAGAAGCAACATTGGATGCAAAACTTGGCACTAAGTTGGAAGTCAATTTTGATGCTATTTTTGACACCAAAGTAGAAGCCGAAGTAGAAGCTAAACTAGTGGCCAACAAAGGAGCAAAATTGGATGCTAAATGAGAAGCTAAATTAGGCACTCACAAGGAAGAAAAATAAGAAGAAATCCTAGGAGTTAAATGACAAGAAAAATGTGGCGCTAGTGTGGGAGTAAAAATGGACAAAAAATTGGGCGCTAAAGTAGTAGCAAAACATGGTGCTAATGTGGGTGTAAATAGAGATGCAAATCTAGACATTAAAAAGGATGCAACACTTGGCGCTAATGATGAAGCAAAACATGACACTATATAGGAAGAAAAATATGGTGCAACAATAGAAGAAAAAATTGGCGCCATTTTGGTAGCAAAACGTGATGCAAAAAAGGAAGCAGAAATTGATGCAAATTTGGAAGCAAAAATTGACGCATATTCGGAAGTAAAACGTGGTGCAAAATGGGATGCTAAATTGGTAGCACAAATGGATGCAATATTGGATGCTAATTTGGATGCAAAAATGGTGCTAATGGGGATGCCATTTAGGAAGCAAAAGTAAGTGCTCTCTAGGAAGCAATAACGGACGCTTTCTAGGAAGCAAAATATGACGTTATTTAGGAAGCAAAGTTAGACGTTATTTTGGAAGAAAAAGAATAGACACTATTTTGGACGCCATAAATAATGCTATTTAGGATGCAAAAAAAGACGCTTTAAGTTTTGTCCATGATGTGTCCCATTTAGCGTCTAGTTTGGCCACTCAATTTAAAAAAAAAAAACACTAAAAAGGGATGCTAAATGGGACACTAATTCCAGGATTTGTTGTAGTGAATATGCATGTGTGTCTATTCTACTGCAAAGAAAAAAATTCAATCTTCTAACATATGATTTCAGTGGAAAATAATGTTTTAAAGTCAACCTAACTATTTTCTAACTCTAGAAAACAAAACTGTTACTAGATTGGAACAATCGTAAAAAAAGAAAATTCTAATTTAACACAATGGACTATCCAACCAATGAAGAAACACATATAATTATAGGATCAAGACTTCTTACACTAAATTCTAACTATCTTATATCTCGTTAAAATAGACAAAATTAAAACTTCTTGCAGTCTATGAGTTTTAATTATATGCAATCATCCTTAAACTTTAACTGGAAATCAAAACACAGAAATTGATGTTGAGTCTAATCTTTCAAATACTTTCTTTTACTCTTTAATTCAAACCAATTGGAAATTCTTAACTTAGTAAGCATTGCTCACAATGGAATCCATGATTTTTAATAGTACTTCTATCCTACCTAAATTCTCAATGAAATTTGGCCTAAGTATTAAGAAATGGAATCTTTAAATGTTAAAATACTAAACTAACTTTCTGGCCATAACTCTATATTATGTTCAAATCATTCTTGTAATATACCTCAGGTTAAAAAGAAGGCACTCCAAACTATTTTGTTTTACCCTATTTACAGATCTAGTATCTTGGAACGAACTTAGCCATCTATGTGAAGGAAAAACAAGCTGAATACCAGTGAAAAAATTGACATTAATCTAAAACAAGAATAAAAGAGATATTACATGAATCCTACAACATTATTCTTCCATCTATTCAAACCTTTACTATTCTATTTAACTTATGCAAACCTTCAATATAAACACACAGGACAACAATGACCAAACAATGTATGAAAATAAATCCTTAGAGCAATACGTACAGATGAAAATATTCACAAACAAGGTATCAACACCATGTGAGGGTGGGCCCCTCTCCAAACATTGCTCAGACAATAAATAAAAGCTTAAAGCTATATTTTAATTATCAGTTGAAAAGAGTTTCATAAAAATTGTTTTTTCTTTGTATAATCCATTGTTAAAATTGTTGTCAAATATATATAGGTTACAACATATGGGTCGACTACTGAAAGGGTCGACCCTTCAAATGGTCATAACTACTAAAGGGTTACAGGTGCAATAGAGGCCTTCCTTTAAGTGAACATACTCCAATTTGAGTGGATTCTCCCACATCTCCGGCTATGATTTAGATACCACTGATAGAAAGGTGGCATCTTCTTAAGGGATATGAATAGCTTTTCCTTCTAGTAGTCATGGGTATTATATGAGTAATTCATGAATACGCCCTAATTTGAGCTTTCCTTATCCACAAATATTTATCACTTTATTAGTTGTGTTGGTTAAGGTACCAGATTTGATACTAGATTGAATGAAAATATGGGTACCGAATCAAGTGCAGGATTGAGTACCGGATAGCGAAATAAATATGCAATATAATAAAAAAGCTAAATCCCAAATTATTCATTAGTAGATATAATATCTTAAACTTGTATTTAAAAATGAACAAATAAAATGAAATAATGACAAGATTATACCTTGTTATGAATCTTCATTGAACATCATTTAAACCCATGCAGATGATGTCTAAGTAATGATACATAGGATAATTTCATGTAAAAGACTTACATTATGGATTATATGTTTAGATAAAACATGGAAAAATGGAGGAAAATCATCTTCCCCACGCCAAATATCTTGCATGTTCCAATGCAAGGAAGGAAAATTGATATGCAAAACTAATAACACAACCCATTCAAACTCCTGAGGCATTAACCAACACCTGCACTTGTGGAGAAGAAGGAACAGGTTTTGGTTGGGTTCTATTGAGTTCCTCTAACTGTTGTTCGTTTTTATTTAACTATTTTCCCAAACTCTTGTTGGATCCAGCCGTGTCATCAACTAACTTTTGCAATGAATTAACCTTAGTTTTGATAATGTCATTATCCTTCTTAAGATGTCAAGTAAAGAGAGAATTTTCTTGGAATTCTCCATTTACATGTATATTTCTCTTCTGAAAATAGTCATTCACTGACAGCTCAGAAGGAAGCATAGAGGGATTTTGAACTGGAGTCGTAGGGGTTGGTGTCCCCAAAGGAGCAAAGGAAAACTATGCAGGAAATGAAGATTAATTGGCAGATTTTAATGGAAACAGAAGGGTTGACAAGATGCGCTATGACGCAGTATATGGGGGAAGTTCCTTTTGGGATGGAGGAGTAGATGATGAAATCTGGACATGAGTGGAATCAAAGAATATTCCTTCAATTTCCCCCCAGGTCATAATATTGATAGCCATGCTACGATGAAATCGAAGGGAAGGTTGAATATCAGGATCTTTCGACACTTTTACGACCTTTTTTTCTAATTTGGTAGAAAAAGGAAAACCCCCTAACGGTCCATCAATTTTGTGTTTTCGTTTGAGATCGATTTTCTTTTTCACTAGATGGACTTTGGCTTTTCATTTAAGGCTATGACTATCAACACAAGATTCTAGGGTTTTATCTAGAGTATCATTTGCATGTACATATGTCAATTGAGTTGGTTGAATAGGGGCATGAGGAGTTTCAACAAGAAATATAGCGTGAGGATTGGGAAGGATAAGAAGGAACTAGTCCCAGTTCTGATTTTTCTTTCGTAGTTTAGCAAAAATTAACATTTTAATGAGGTTGTAGTTATAGAGACTTTGATAGGGTTTTCGGTATTTTTTCTAACCCGGGAAACCATTTTACTTAAGCTTTTCCAAAAGTAGAAAGGAAAATTTATAAGTTTTCTAAACTCGAAATGTGACAGCAATATGAAATGACAGGTTTTGGAAGACAAAAAACCTACCTCCACAAGTGATAATCCTGTCGATAACCATTAATGGGATGATAAACTCATCTCATACTCATTTTTTTGCAAACCCTTTTTCTCCTTTGACTGTTAAGAATTTAGGCTTGAAAACAAAGTCAAAAATTTGTCAAGAGAGTTTGTAATTTTTAAACCATCGCTCATTAGTCCAAGGTAACCTTGTATCTTGAGAAATTGATTCCTCCATAATAGAGAAGGATAGTGGCCCAATCCTTGCTCAGTTTCCATTAAACCTTATAGTGAATTGCAATGAAACTTAATCATCACGGCCAAAAAGAGTAGCTAGAAAGGGATTCCACCCTACTCTGATAAAAATCTCTCTGCATTCCTAGAATTATAGTAAATCTAAAAGGTTAGAAATATACATGGGGTCATGTAGATTGATCATGGTTGGAATGTGGAGTATCAACACAGAATGGTTGTGAGGGTGCAAAGGGTACGAATACATAAAATTGAAGCAAATATCCCTTTTCTACTCTCCTTCCAAGGTCGACCCATAATTACTAGGGATGTCATTCTGAAATATTGATGCTAACAAAGTGGAAGAGTAACAAAAATGATGGTATAAATGGTGTTCCATTATTTCGTTAAGACTCATACTTCTAGTAATTAACGACCACTTCAAGCCACCTGTCGAGATGTATAATACCACGTGGAAGGTAATTTTTTCCAACATTTGTTTTCATAATTAAATATAGGCATACTCATTAAGATAATGTTGTGGATAAAAACTTTAGATATTCGAATTCTTATAAATTACCTATAACATATTAAGAAAAAAACTAGAATGAGGTATTCAAAGCATAAATAAAAATTATACCCCAAATGTAGGACTGGATAAATTATTTTATAAAACAGACTCTGAGTTTTATCAAATTCAGCAATTATTAATTGATCCAAAGTCAATTTCTTTACCTATGTATTATTTCAATCCAGCACGTTGTCCAGTAATCCATCTAGTACCTCTTCCAATACCTCATCTAGTACCTCTATTGTTAATATCTCAAAATATGGGCCAGACTATTATGATTGGAATTAGTAGGATACTAGTGATACGGTACAGAGATATCCTTGACATGTTCTGAACAAAAGGTAACTAATAAACAAACTGAAATATCAATCAAATAAACTTCAAAATAAATCTAATTCTTATCAACAAAATTCAAATGCAGATTTATTTCACTTTTTTTATACATAAATCCTATCATGGATCAACATGTATTTCTTGGTCAAAAGTTCCTCCTACTGAAATTCATAAAAACATGATTCAACATGGTTCATCTTTACACAAGAATGTGCAAGTGATAAAGATAAGGTTCCCTGTCAAGTTCATTGAATCATTAATCATCTGGACACTCTGGAGGAAGAATCATCCTATATGGTAAGGATTCAAAAGAAGAGAGTTAAATTATCTTAAGGAGATTATCTACTTGTTGTTAGATAAATATTATTAAATTTAATTTTATCCGAACACATGTTTTAGGTCTTACAAGATTACCTCGTTCATACAAGAAAGTATAAATGAAACATGATAATAGATACAAAAGTCAGAACCCGCTGCTAGTGAGCCTGTTAAGAACTCCAATGGGGTAAGTATAATATCCAAGAAATTTCTTATCTAGGAAGAATGTGTCGTTTCCAACAGGCATGTTCATTTCCCTAATGGGTTTTCCCGGTCATTCAACAAGCTGGTACCCGCTGCCAGAAGACTTGTTCATGATCCCAATGGGTTAACCTCTTACATCCTTTTTACTTTAGAGGCTCTTATCCCAAATTCAACTTACAGATAGGATTTATAATTTCTTACGCAGAGGTGAGATGGGGGAGCTTCTCTTAAAAACCTTTTCAGGAGTAGAATGGTATTGGGTTGGAATATTTTTCTAGAACAATGCTTGTAAAATTCTAGTTGCATGAACAATTAACTCTCGTAATTATGCTAATTCAATGGAAATTATATACTCATATGTATTAGAGCGCCAATGGATAATTGTTAGGATTATTAATCTTCCCTTGTCCAAATTTGGTCATATGTCTAAATCGGGAGTCATGTCTAAATCGGGAGTCCATCCAGTCTATTTATAGTCATTAGCACCATTGGTTAAACTGGACCTAATTGGGGCACATGTTTCAGTTACCTAAGTATGGGGAACACTAATTGAGGCTCACTGCCACTTATTGCACTTGATTACATAAGTTTAGGAGTCTCCTAGATCAATCCCTATAATTTAGGAAGCAACTGGGAGTGCCGAAACCAACCAAGGTCAGTTCACTTCCATTAATGACTATTCAAGCCAAGTTAGGAGTCAGTTACATTCAGTTCTGGTCCTCTACAGTCAGTTAAATAATGGTTTAATTAATTGCACACATGTGGGGCACTTTTCTCACCTACCACAGTCAGTTAACCATTATTTAATATTAAATGTAGCACTTGGTTGTGTTTTAGAACTCCAGTGATGATTTAGACAAGGACAATTAACTACTGGGTCCTCCAATTGTGATTTAGACAAGTACAGTTAACTACTAGGTCCTGCAATTATGATTTAGACAAGTCTTGGTTACCTACAGTAAAGTAGAGTCATCAATTCGAACTTCCTAATGTGGATTCAAATTGCTTGTGGCTATTAAATCCTTTTTACATTATTGTAATTATCATCTGAATTACTTTTTTGATTAATGAAAGCATTCACAGCTGCAAGCCTTTTGCACTATTTCATTCTTCAATTGCTGAGTAAATTGTGAGATCTTTATTTGTGAGTTTTGTTTTTGTCTACAGATCTATATACTCAAATTTACATGGTATCAGAGCCTTGGTGGACAAGACTCCTCTCCTCCTCAGATCCCCAACCGGATCACTTTGTTTGTTTGATTGTGTGACAGGTTATCAGGTTTTCTTACAGCATTCGCTACAAGCAGCCTCTACTTCTCATTACATTCGCTACAGAAGATTAGTTCTTCCTATTACTTCGAAATGGCTCATCAAATAGAGCCTCTCACTCCCTTCAACTATCACCAGTGGAAGGATGACATGAAGTATTGCTCCGCACCAAGCATCTCTTCAGACTTGTATAAGAAACAGAGGGAGAGCCAGAATCAGAGAAAGACAAAGTTAAGTACATGAACAGGCTTGATGAAGCTATTGGACTCATGCAACACTCAGTCTCTAGGGATCTTCAATTTCACATCCAAGACTTGGACACTCCCAAGGAGGTTTTGGACAAGCTTGCTTCTTTTTTTGATAATCATGATGAGATGAGGATTCATCAGCTAGAAAATGATCTGATTACTCTCAATCCATCAGATTTCGAATCTCTAAATGAATTTTTCTAAAAGTTCAAGAACCTGATATATCAGTTGAAGCAATGCAAAGTGAAGAAGAATGAAACCCAGCTCATTCTTTCTATTCTCACCAAGCTCAATTCAGACTACTCAGTATTTGTATCCACCTTCCAAACGGTAAGGCTCACTACTCCAAATTGGAAGATGCCAACTCTTAATGATTTCATTCAATCTCTTATTTCTGAAAATGATAAATTGATCAAAATGGGGATCATTCGATCTCCCAAATATATAGCTCTTGTTGCAAGAGGAGATAAGGTAGCGAATGACAGAGGGAAGCAAAGTTATGAGTCTGAACAGTCAAAATAACCTTCAAGTTCGAAGAGAAGCAAGAAGAATAGCAAAGGCAAGATCCTCTGCCCTTACTGTGGAAGGGGCTTCCATTCAGAAAGCTCCTGTATGAGAAGACTACTTGATGAAATGGCTCTTCTTTTGAAAATGCACAACATTTCTGTACCTGCTAGCGCAAGGAAGGAAGACTCTGAAGAAGAAGAAGAAGAATACCCAAAGAAAGGACATGCACTGAAAGCTTGCTGCACATCAACACCTACCTTCCTCATTGATTCTGGAGCTTCCAACCATATGGCTGCATCCATAGAATCATTCTCTTCTTTTCAGTCTTTTGATGGTCCTAGTATTCAGATGGGAAATAATAGTAAAGTACAAACCAAATGGAAGGGATCTATCCAACTTGAACATGGAAGGTTCAAAGATGTGTTGTTTGTTCCCTCACTAGCTTCAAACATGTTATCTGTCTATTAGATGACCCATACTGGATCTCCAAAGCAAGTGATATTTGGTCCCGACTCAGTGGAGATCACAGATATCTCTACTGGGAGCATCATAGAAAAGGGTATTGTGAATCATGCTTCAAGAGCATATGAGTTCTCACATTTCATGCCTCCTTCAGAACCAGTGCACTCTCAGCAGCCACCAGCAAGGGAAGGTAAAAACATTGCATCTACTTCTTTTACAACTTCTACTAGTATTGCAGATCCATCTATATTAGTTTATGACATTAAGATTCAGGGTGACTCAGATCTAGATTCAGTCCCTACTTCCAAACTGGAATCTAGGAAGATGACTGAAAACTCACCTGACACTCAGAAAGAAAAGACTCTTGCGCTATGTCATACTGTTTTTCCTCCTTCAGAGAGATGCAATAGAATTCCTGTAAGATGAAATATGGCAAGGGCTCCGTATTCCTACATTCAGAAGAATGGATATGATCATACACCTCTTCATTCAGCAAGAGACAAAGGTTACAGTCCTCCTTCCTTCCATCATCAGTTTTGGAGAAAAAGGAGAAGTCTACATGCCAGGCCCCAGAATACCTGTGCACAGCACACCATGCATGCTGCTTCACTACCTCACAGAGATGAAGATTGCAGCAACATATTTTCAATTTTTTCAAACTTGAGACCTGATTCTACCTACTTAGATAGAAGAAGGGCTTTTTTCTCATGTGATTTTTGCCCTAGTTACTTGTATTAAGCAGTTACTTTATTTTACTTGATGTATTGGGTGACCTATGGTCTTAGTTACCAGGGCCCACAGTTTGTCCAATTTAGCATTCAAGGGGGGTGTTAGGATTATTAATCCTCCCTTGTCCAAATTTGGTCATATGTCTAAATCGGGAGTCATTTCTAAATCCGGAGTCCATCCAGTCTATTTATAGTCATTAGCACCATTGGTTAAACTGGACCTAATTGGGGCACATGTTTCAGTTACCTAAGTATGGGGAACACTAATTGAGGCTCACTGCCACTTATTGCACTTGATTGCATAAGTTTAGGAGTCTCCTAGATCAATCCCTATAATTTAGGAAGCAACTGGGAGTGCCAAAACCAACCAAGGTCAGTTCACTTCCATTAATGACTAGTCAAGCCAAGTTAGGAGTCAGTTACATTCAGTTCTGGCCCTCTACATTCAGTTAAATAATGGTTTAATTAATTGCACACATGTGGGGCGCTTTTCTCACCTACCACATTCAGTTAACCATTATTTAATATTAAATGTAACACTTGGTTGTGTTTTAGAACTCCAGTGATGATTTAGACAAGGACAGTTAACTACTGGGTCCTCCAATTGTGATTTAGACAAGTACAGTTAACTACTGGGTCCTCCAATTATGATTTAGACAAGTCTTGGTTACCTACAGTCAAGTAAAGTCATCAATTCGAACTTCCTCATGTGGATTCGAATTGCTTGTGGCTATTAAAGCCTTTTTACATTATTGTAATTATCATCTGAATTGCTTTTTTGATTAATGAAAGCATTCACAGCTGCAAGCCTTTTGCACTGTTTCATTCTTCAATTGCTGAGTAAATTGTGAGATCTTTCTTTGTGAGTTTTGTTTTTGTCTACAGATCTATATGCTCAAATTTACAATAATAACCAAAATATTCTTTAATCTCAACAGTAATATTCCTATGGGTTTATTGTGGTGTCTTTAGAAAAATAATTTAAATCCCTTACCAGTTACTACTTGTAAAAGTACTTGCTTAGTCAAGTGTAAATCCAAATCAAAGAATTCTAGTATACGTATGGTTTCATAAGTTAAACATCTCGAGGCAAGACTAGCTAGTACAAAATATGTATAGAAAACAGAACACGGATCTGAAAACAACAGGTATCCAAACATAAAGCAGAAAATTAACAACTTGTTACAACTTAACAAGTATCTTTGAAAACGTTTCAACCATTACAAAGAATGTATAAAAAAATAACATAACTTCCCTTCAAATATTCTGATTTGTTCCTGCAGATAGAAGATACCTGCAAAACTTTAGAAGAACTAAAGAAAAAAAAACTCTTATACATATTTACAATGAAAATTTCAATCAGTCATCATTCAGGAGGAAGGAGGTGAAGAAATTGTATCTTCACCTACTAACTCTATGAACTAATTGTATAGTTTTGGTAAGGATGGCTTCCAAAACATTATTTGTTGACTCTACCTGACCATTAGCTTGGGGATGGTATGGAGAGGACTTACAATGTTTAATCCCATATTTTTCTATCATTTCTTTCATAGATTTCAAAACAAATTGTGCTCCATTATCAGTCACAATTTCACAAGGAATGCCAAAATGAGTAAAAATGTCCTCAAAAATAAAATCTATGACTGATTTCTCAATGGCCCTCAACAAAGCTTTTGCTTCCACTCATTTAGTCACATAATCAGTACTGTTATACACCTGAATGTCACCTCTCCGTCCGAGTGCCGACATCCCTCATGTTGGCACACAAAAGGACATCTATGGATAGAGGTTTTCCCAAAACACTATAGATTGGCTTATTATATAATACATTCCTCCTCCATCCAGCTGGTTACTTTTCCATTTTTCTATGTTAAGTTGTATTCACGACTCTCCATATATGCAACTCGCGGATCATTCACGAGTGTCGGTTGTTGCAAGTCATGGATGGATGTATTCGTGGGTTGCTCTTATAGCAACTCGCAGATCATTCGCGGGTTGTCCTTATCCATACCTGCGAATATGTCCCTTGACATTTAAAAATAAAAACACGCGATGATTTGAGATTAGTTAAGCATTGTTACCTTAATCACCTTAACTATCTCAACCTCCTCAACCTTTGAAACTGCCTTATTTCCTCCATATAAATACAGGCCTTGGGCAGGGTGTTAGATATATACAGTTGGAGAGCAAAGTTATGCTGGTGGAGTTTATATAGAAGTATTTGGAGAAGGGGAACTCAGAATCCTTTGGTTGCAGAGGAGTCCTTGTCTCAGGCATTGGGTTGTAATCTGAACTCTTTCATTGTTGATAATAAAGAGAATCCTTCTTCCACATGTGTCTCATGTATATTGGTTTGATAAATGTTTATGTTTCTGCATTTTATATATGATTTATCTAACCTGCTTATATATATATCAATCATCTTGTATCTGGAAGATTGACTCTTGACAGGTGAAGGAGGAACAACCTTGAAGACTTTGGAGGTGAAGTAGAACGGAAGAGTACTAGCAAGGATCGACCTTCGTTAATCGAGTAAGTCTTTCTTATCCTCCTATTTCCTTTATTGCACTCTAGAAGTCAATTGTCTGCAAGTTAATTGAGTATGTTGGTAACCTCAGACCTATGGTTATTAGGTGTGTAATCCTGTACAACAGAACTGGCGACTCCGCTGGGGAAGCCTAGACTGCTGTAGGTTGTTTCTGTTACCCCTGACCAGTCTTTGCTTTGAACTCTGTGTGTGATCTTGTATCCTGGTTCATACTTGCCTCAGTATTTGAAAGTCTTTTGGGTTTTTCTTTGTATTTGAGAAAAAATTTATACCCATCTGCGAGTTGCTATTCTGCACAGTCGCGAATGCAAGCCTGCATTCGTGGGTTGCTGTATTGAACAGTCGCGGATCATCCGCAGGTGCACTTATAGATAATCCCGGTTATGACTCGAAGTAGGGATTTTGAAGTTAAGTTTTGCTTGTTATTTTCTTTGTATAATCCCTATTTCTGAGTTGATTTTCTTTATAGATGCTGTGTAGCTTGTTTGAATACCTAGGGTGATCATACTTTGTGCTTTTTCGAAAGCCCTTGAGTCTCCTTTGCTTGGATTATTTACTGTTTGCATGCTGAAGTATTTTGGCCTGTTTGGGTTCTAGGTTAAAGTGTCTTTGTCCAGATCAGTGATCAGGGTCTTGGGCTTTGTTTTTCCAGTTTTTCTTTTGACAGTGGCTGGTTGTCACTTGCCTTTATAAGTCTACAGTGATTTTTATCATTGTGTGCACCCAATCTAGGGTTCCTAGCCTTCCTTTCTTGGTGGTCTGTTGGTCTTGTTAGCCTGTTTACTTCGGTTTGTTGCTTTTATACAGTCAATAAGATTCAAGTTTGCTCAAGTACAATGCATTGTAGGTGCATAGTAGAATTTTGAGTATTTTAAAAAGTGAAAAGAAAACATTGTTAAGCTTTTGCATTTTGTTTTTTGCATAAGTAGTGTTTATTTCAATTTAAAAATATAATCTCAAAAGATAAAAAATATAGGCTTAGTTTCTTTCATCGTTGCATGCAGTTCATCAATACATATTTGCAAAAAAGAAAAAGAAGTTGTTTTTATAATGGTAATTTTGCTTTGAATGCACCTTTACTTTCATTTATTTCCTGTTTGAGTCAAAAACACCACAAGTACACCACTCCATTTCCTTCTGAGTAAGAAACAACCCTTTAAAATAAACGCATAAATTAAAATTTACTAGTAAGTTTTGTTTTTAGGGGCCTTTCAACTACTAGCTTAGGCTAGACTTGTGGGCTAGGAAGTGTAAACTTCCCACAAGTTATAAAACTCAGACGTAGTGGACCTTTCTTTAGGTAAATCCTTGAATTTACCACTATATCTGGGAAGCTCCTCTCAAACGGGAGTTAAGCACGAGGCTGCGTGGAGGCTTGGATAGAGGAGATAACCCTCTGAATCCTTGTCAAAGCTTAACTCAGGACTTTTACGCATCTGGGGATTCTGTCCTAGACAGAGTTTCGGGCTTAGCTACCCTGCCCATGCGTACGAGTCTGGCTTGCGATTGTCCCCCCAGACTGTTGGTATAGCCAAGGTAGCCTTTAGTCTCTTGTATTTTAGGGTTCATACCTAGGTAAACCGAAAGGTTATTTCTGGTTCACCTTGAACGAGCTTGGAAGGTAACCCTTGTTGAAAGTGTAGGAGGGCGATGGGTGATTCCTACTCTTGTGCCTAAGAACCACTTCAAGGATGCCAAGTAATCGTTCATCAGCTTTCTTCGGGAAAGTATATCTTTTACCCTGGTTTGATTGCTTGAGACTTTAGGATTTTTTAGTGTATGCTCTGTGGTTTTTCCTGTGTTTAGTTGGCCTTAGGGTGTGATTTGTCAATTTTTTAATTCTGGAGGACCAACCTGTTAGAAGGTCAAGAAGGTTGAGAAACCTTCCTCCTATCACCACATTGGAGCCTCCACCTTTACCCCAAAGGAGGAGATTAGACATTGATGGTTCTTTTGACCCAGTAGGGATAAGTGAAGTTCTTGGTGAAATAGAACTGATCGCTAACCAATTTGATTTTGACAAAGTTGAGATAGAAGAATTGCAGATTGACGAGTTTGCAAGAAACTTTAACACCCCCTTGACTGATTTAAATGATCCTGTGATCGTTCAGGTTAGGCCTTTTGATTCACCAGTGTTAGGTGTCCCTGTGGGTAGGATCATGTCCTCTGCGGAAGAAAGTCCTTTTGTGTTCACCTCAACCATTCCAGTTGAAGGGGTGCTACCTCCCCCGGTAAGTGCCCCTAGATCTAGTATACCTTCTACACCTTTGACTCCAGCAAGCCGGGTGGTTCAACCACCGGTTCACTCAAACATAGGAGGTACTTCTGGTGACATGGTTACTTGGATCCCCAGTATACCTACCATTCCTTCTTCCTTTCCTTATACTACCCAGAGTGGTCCGGTAGGATCCTCGGCCTTTGTCCAAGGATTTCCATTACTACATTTCGATCCAAAATCCGACGGAAAGTTCTGACGGCGCGTGGATTTCCTTTTTTAAACCTACCAAAAATCACAAAGATAATTTTTTTTTTTGAAAATGTCTCCATAAGCGTCGCTTAAGCGACGGCTCATTGAGTGGCTGTCGCTTAAGCGACGCTTATGAGGCTATAATAGTGGCGCCATATGGGTGAATATCCCTCAAGCAAGGTGGTAGAAACTCAAGAATTCTATGGATTAATGAGTGAGTCGTCGCTTAAGCGACGCTTATGAGGCTATAATAGTGGCGCCATATGGGTAATATACCTCAAGCAAGGTGGTAGGAACTCAAGAATTCTATGGATTAATGAACCAAACACCAATTTCCTTATAAGACAGAACATCAAATTTGCAACCAGAACCAATTCCACATTTTCTTATTCCCCATGAAAATGATCATGCCTTTATTTAGGTCACTGGCCACTTGTCTTTCTTAAGGTCATTTACCCTATGATTATGATATGCATACATTTTTTGTGTTTGGGAAAGCATTTTGTATTCATTGTCCTCATCTCTTCACACACAATACTTGATATACTTAACTCTAGCGAGCTCCTAAATCCCACACCCAAGACTTTTAGATACTTCATGAATCAAACACAACCATCACTAAAATGCATATTCTAACCCATTGTAATTTTTCTTAGCTTCACTAGAGTGATTGTAGCTATTAATATGCTTAATATAGTTTATCATCGCTTAAAAGCACTCTACCCACCAAGCGTTGTCATACCTTGGATCCAAATATATGGTGGAAATCGATTACGGCATGAGTTTATTTTTTAAACCAAAAATAGAAAATCGATTTGGGATTTTTGTTGTGGAAAAGAGGCAAGTCGAGGGTTTCTCCTATCATTCATGCAACCCTGTCGAAAAGAGG